>LOEQ01000110.1:554738-571102 GCA_001685075.1 Bramus lutescens | reverse complement strand
AGAGATGGTGGCACAGGACGTGGCTCACTAGTGGAAGAGATGGGAGGCACAGGAGGTGCTGGGACTCTGGAGGATCCTGACATCATTCAGCGAAGTGCTTGGTTGGATTCTGATTGGTGGGAGGCCAGCGCTGAAGAGGTGGCACCGAGCATCAGCCAAGGAGAAGAGAGGGAAGAATACATGTGCAGAAGAAAAAGCGATGTACTTGGCTTGGGAATCTCTCCTGAAAAATAGAGCTTCATTTGGGGGGATGACTTTATCTCCAAAAACTCATCAAAGGGAGAATTGGGAGGAGGGTTATGGTAACTGAGGTAGTGTGTATTGACAGACAGCTGGTGGGAAGTCTTCAACCCTTGCCCAGGTACTGGTCCAGGGCTCTGCTACTCTCTTGTGCGTGCCATTTGGCATTCTCAACATAAAGGTAAAAGAAGAATGACATGCTTTTCAAAGGATATAAAAATACCGAAGTGTTATATAAATTTCCAAGCAACAGGTGAAACATTACAGAGTCTAAGGAATGATTTTCCAGCTCATGCGGAGGAGGCTGCTTCAATGGGGTCCTTTGCAATAAGCCCACATGGAAGGTGACCAGCCATCTTCCCTGAAATTGAAGTTTACTGTGGGGGTGAGGTCTGGGTGGGTGGCAGGAGCTGCCGGGCTCTGATCTGCTCGAAGCAGCTGCAGCAGTGATCTTCGTCTCACTAACGGCAGGGAGGTACTGAAAAGAAGCCTTTCTTATTCTTGACCCTCTGCGGGTTGTGGTTCTCCCTTTTAACGTGACTGTACCTCCCAGACGAAGGTCTAAACTGTGAAGCCTCTGAGATAAAAGCTTGTGGCGCTCAAATATAAGTGTGCACAGATTTTGTCCAAACCCTTTCATATACGAATTTCAAAGCAGTGGGAAAACCGTATGTCACAGTTCATAGATTCTGGGCTCTCTCATGTGAGACCCAGAGAGGAGCGGAGAGTTCTGAGGGCTTTTGAGGCAAAAGGTGGATGAAAGTGCCTTGGGAGTGGAGTGTACCTTGGAGCGCCTCACTGACGGGGCCAGACAGTCTAGTTCAGGACTATGCCTGCCTGGGAGGGAGTTTATTAACCACATATGTGACAGACTTAGCAATGATTTCTTAAACTATATCCTCAGCCCTATAGTATCTGTCAGGCAGGTTCAAAGGTAGGATGAAAGAAATCTCTGATGCCAAGGGGCTATTATCTGCTCAGGAGGGAAAATGAAAGCCGATGTAGGCTAAAGCAGGAATCCTTGCAGATAGTCTGATTTCATCAATGTTGTGTTCCCCAGGCCTGACTATTTTTTAAAAAGCAGATAAGCCACACATGTGCATAGTATACAAATGGCAGCATGGATTACCAGCATCATATCCTTCCCCGGGACAGAGTGGAAACATGTACTAGTGGAAGGATTTTCCGTAGATCCCAAAATTCCTTGAAAATGAATTTCTAAATAATTGACCTCACAGACTTCTCATTCTGTTCTGTGGAACAAGATTTAATATAAATAATATATATATTTAATGTATATATTATATATTATTATATGTATAATAATATATTATATTTAATGTGTATTATATATTATTATATATAATAATATATATAGGACCAGCTCAGTCATCCCATGAATGGTTCCAGCCTATGGCAACCTTTACAACCTAAGGGCCCAGGGTTAGAAAGGTAAAGAAGTTAAGTAGTGCTTGTCCTGTTATTCCAGCAAGTTCCAGAGGACATCTTCCCTTGCCTCGACTTCCCGTCTGTGTCCTAAGACCTTTTTCATGTCAGAAACTAATGTTTTCTTTTCTTTCCCTTCTGACCTGAAGAACACAGGCAAAACTCATCTGATTCTGTCACGGTGACAGAAAGGTTGGCCGGCACTCTGAGCAGGTTACTCCCAGGCCCTCGGGCAACCACAGATGAAAAGAATCTGTCATGCCCAAATTCTCCTGGGACCGTTGCTTTGGGATGCTCCCTTGGGAAACGTTGACTAGATAACAATGCACTTCTGTGCTAATCGTAACCCATCACTCTTGGGAAAAGAGCGAGAGCAAGGACAGTTCTGGGATGCTGTAATTAGCAGCAGGGGTCTCATGGTATCAAGGAAATCAGATGGGGTCCAACCCCTGCAACCTGCCCCTGTCTCATGCCTTCCTACTCTTAGGTTTTAATTCCGTTTTTAAAATTCCTTCTCTAGGGCAAAATACAGACTACCTCCCACAGATATCCACTCTAGCAGACCAGATGCGCCCTGGTGCTGTTTCTGGCATCATTGGCATTGTATCTGTTCTCTGACCTTGTCTGAGAATCTTTACTTTTTAGCAGAGATTGGGAAGCCACTCCCCAAGTACCCAAGCTAGGCCACTACCTATTTTTGTAAAGAAAGTATTAATTGGTCACAATTCTACCCATGCACTTACGTTACCACGTAAGACTGCTTCCCTAATACAACAAAAGCATTGAGTAATTGTTACAGAGACTATGCTGCCGTCAAAGCCTAATATATATATGTTAGCCAGCCTCTCACAGAAAATCTAATCACTTTCAGTACAGAACGAAAGGAATTCTGTGCTTTCCTATTTTGAAGATTTATTTTAATTTTATGTATATGGGTGTTTTGCCTGCATGAATGTCTGTATACCACATGCATGCAGTGCCTGTAGAAGCAAGAAGAAGGCATTGGAGGCCCTAGAACTGAAGTTACAGGCAGTTGTTAAGCTGCCACCATGTATGGGCTGGGAACCAAGCCTGGGTCCTCTGCAAGAGCAGGGAGTGCTCTTATCCACAATTCTTTCTTCTCTCAGTTCTGTGTTTTTCATGGTATCCAACGTGCAATTGTATGTATAAATAAAATGTATTCTCTTCAAATAATAGAAATTTTATGTGTTGACTAGTAATTTGTCTTTGCTCAAAAGAATCCAATAGGATATTATCTGTGTTGCTGATTTATTGGCTCCCTGTGTGCCTATGAGCTTCAAAGCAAGGTTGATAAACACAGAAGAAAACATTTTGGGATATCCTTACATAAAGTTTCTCAAAGTAGAATTATAAAACTAGAATTTGGTGACCTATCTTGTTTTGACATGTACCATTCTTTCTTGTATCAAGTAGAAGAGTGCTGACAGAAAAATAATATTAATTTCACTTTTAATTAGTGCAAGAGGAAGTTATCTCAAAGATTTCAAAGAGAGTTGGGCCTGGCTAGATAGCAGGAATTACTGGTACATGACAATCTTTACTACTCAAACTATCTCAGCTTTAAGGGAGGACCCAAGGAACTGCGTACAAACAAGTGGCCATGTTGGCTACCTGACCAGAAGCAATTTGTAGAAGTGTCCTTTCAGCTAGACTTTTTGGTGTGGAGACTCCTGCTGTATATGTGTTGCTTTTATTGATTAATAAATAAAGAAGCTGCTTGGGACTGTGGCAGGGCAGTATAGAGTTAGGTGGAAAAGCTAAACTGAATGCTGGGAGAAAGTAGGCAGAGTCAGAGAGATGCCATGTTGCCTCCAAAGGAGACAGATGCTCCAGAACCTTGCTGGTAAACCATGAGCTTTGTGGTAATGCACAGAATAATAGAAATGGATTAATTTAAGATATAAGAACTAGCTAGAAATATGCTTAAGTGATTGGCCAAAAGTGTTGTAATTAATATAGTTTCTGTGTGATTATTTTGGGTCTGGGCAGCCAGGNTAATAGAAATGGATTAATTTAAGATATAAGAACTAGCTAGAAATATGCTTAAGTGATTGGCCAAAAGTGTTGTAATTAATATAGTTTCTGTGTGATTATTTTGGGTCTGGGCAGCCAGGAAATGAATGAGCAGCCTCCACCAACAACTTTTTCCCTTTATTAGGAGGAACATTTTCTGAGTTAACAAATATCTCTCATACCAGCCGAGCACCCCAAGCATGCTGAAGAGAGACTCCACTAAGCACTGCAGAGGGTCCCGGGAGTGGATCCCACACAAGAAGCCTCAGCAGGCCTTGGGTATAAGGAAAGTATGAAACTTACTTACCAGTGGTATAATTTACTTAACAAAAGAATAAGAAACTGTTAAATGTTATTAGGTGGAACTCTGGGAACCCCGCAGTAGATGGAAGGAAGGATTGTAGGAGCCAGAGGGGTGAGGATACCATAAAAACATAGCTCAAAAAACAACTAAACGGGGCTCATATGGGCTCACAGAGACAGAAACAACAATGATGGTGACTTCATGGGTCTGAGCTAGGTCCTCTGCATGTATGTTACAGCTGTGTAGCTGGATGTTCTCGTGGGAGTCCTAACAGTGGGATTAGGGGCTATCTCTGACTCTTTTGCCTGCTTTGGGGATCCTTTTCCTCCTACTGTGTTGCCTTGTCCAGCCTTGTATGAGGTTGTGTGCCTATTCTTATTGTAACTTGTTATGCCATGTTTGGTTGATATCCCTGCTCTTTTCTAAGGGACACAGAGGAGGATGGCATCTGGGAGAGAGGAGGGGTTGGAGGAGGGTCTGGGAGAAGAGGAGGGTGCTATGGTGCTTTGGAATAATCCTTTTGTATACTGTGAAGATGGTTGCTCTCATTGATTTAAGTAAGAACTAACTGGCCAATAACTAGGCAGGAAGAGGTTGGGTGGGACAGCCAAGACTGAGAGACACTGGGAAGAAGGAAGGCAGAGTCACCAGGAGACTCAGAGAGAAGGAAGATGAACATATTATCTTAAAGAAAGGTATATATGTAGAATATAGATAAGAAATATGGGTTAATTTAAGTGGCAAGAGCTAGTTAGTAACAAGCCAAAGCTACCGGTTGAGAATTTATAATTAATTATCTGTGTCATTTATTGGGGACTCAGCAATACCAACAAAAAAAAACCACCTATAGGAGGGAGGGGAAACTGTGGTTGGAATATACGATGTTTAAGAAGAATAAATAAATAAATAGTTTAAAGAACCTTGAATATTTTCAAATAAAGGAATCTACCAACGAGGTTTAAGAGAAGATATTACACAAGCATGGAAGGTCATTACACTCAAAATATTCTACTGAAAATCTGGAGTAGCTATTCGTATTTGCTGTGACAGCAGGGGAAAGGGGTTCCTCCCCTCCAACAGTCAAGAATCTGACAGCTCTGCACTCTTCCCCAGGAGTCTGAGGACTAGGCTGTCCCATGTGCCTGCTCTGTGTTGGTTCCTACCAACAATTTGTACGGGGCAATTCAGACCTCCCCCTTTCCTCCCGAATTCTTTCACTGAGGTCTTTACACTCTTAATCTGATACCAGAAAATCTAATCTCTGAACAGTTAGTCGTTCACAGAAAATGCCTGCTTTCTTGTTCTCTGACAAGGAAGCTTCTTTTCCTTCCATGCATCATGCTTCTCAGGACCAGGAAAAGGAAGCCTTGCGGTTTGCTATTGCTGCTTCTGATTCAGAGATCAGTAAGGCCTCCTCTTTCTTCAAACTTCTTACTCCCTGCCCCTTAAACTCCCATCTGGTTACTTTATCTTTCTGTCAACTGTCAGAATAAAAGCAGTTATTGAAGAGCTCTCCTTCCTAGCATAAACACATGGACTGATGACTCTCAGCCAAGCGACACTTTGACCCCCAGTGATGTCTGGCTGTGTCTATAGACATTGGGTTATCACATCTTAGGCTGAGGGGAGGGATGCTAGAAGTAGAACAAATATGCTCCAGAATGCCAATAGTGTCAAGATCTAAATCAACTTGTACAAATACATCTTTCTTCTGCTGTTTAAGCAAATAGCTCAGCCCCCATCAGTTATCTTGGGCCAGAGAGATAGCTAAGGCACTCCCCACACAAGCCTGGAAACCTGACTTCAGTACCCAGAACCCATGTGAAAAGGTGAAGAAAAATAATTCCAGAAAGTTACCCTCTGTACTCCACATTCATGCCATGGCATGCACACCTACATGCACACACGAGCACACACACACACACACACACACACACACAGCATGTGCATACATATGACTATAAATCAAATTTGGGCCAGTGAGATAGGTCAGTAAGTAAAACCCCTTGCAGCCAAGCCTGATAACCAGGGATTGATTCTCTCAGATTTAACCCACAGATATAAGGATCCACTCCTGCAAGTCATTCTCTGACCATCACACATATTTTGTGGCATGCGCACACATGCATGCAAAAATAAATGAAATAGCATAGTTTAATTTTTAAAACAAGTATTTCGCACTTTTGTAATCAAAGGTTTCTCTGTCCTGCCCTCTCCCACAGCCACTTCTCAATCATCTCGCAAAGGCTTAATATTAATTACAAATTGTTTGGCCTATAGTTCTAGCTTATCACTAACTAGCTCTTACACTTCAATTAACCCATTTCCATTAATCTGTGCATTGCTATGTGGCATGGCATTCCCAGTCTGCTGGCATCTCGCTTCTTGGGTGGCTCCTCGTGGTTCTATTCCTAGAGAAAACTGACTCTCAGCAGCTAGCTATTGCCAGTAGTTCCTTTGACAAGAAATGTCATGCCCAACTCTGCTGTCCCTGGTGGGAATTGATCTGATTTAGAAGTGGGCAGATCACCACCACTGTGAGTTCATCTGCGCAGCTGCCCTGGTCTATCCAGAAGACACTGTTTCCTTGTAGTCATCCTCTGCCTCCACCTCTTCTGCCCTCTCTTCTGCTATGACCACTGGGACTTTGGGAGGTGTACGGTATGTATTCAGGGTGAACATTCTAAGTCACTTACAGTCCGTGCCTTGGCTACTTGAAGGACTCTATGTTGCTACCATCAATTGCAAACAAATGCTTCTCTGAGGAGAGTTAAGAGATACTTTGATCTCTGGGTATAATGACAAATCATTAGGGGTTGGTTTAATACTATGTCCATTTAGCAGAACAATAGTAGTGGATTCTCTCCTAGGATCTATGATTTTTCTAGGCACAAGTTCTTATCCTAATAATCACGCCAGATCTGGGTTTCGCCTTGTGGAGCAGGCCTTAAATCCAATCAGAAGGTAACTGGTTATTTCCATAAGGTTCACGCCACTATTGCACTAGTGCACATGTCTTGTCAGGTCGCCATTATTTTAGTTCACAGGGTTCAATGCTGGATAAGAATAATGATTACTTTTCTCCTTCAGTGAGTGCATACCATTTTTCAGCACTTATGAAGGCTAGCCAACAGGGATGAAACTTCCAGATCAGTATCAGAAATCAGCTTGATTGCTTCATGTTCTGGATTCAAGTGTGTGGTGTCTTCAACCATAGGGTCTTACTGTCAAGTTCTGGAGGGTAACCAAGAACATTGGTGATAGCCTGTAATGTTGAGGGGTTTGGGTATCTCCTTAGCCAACAATTCCAAAAGAAGTAACCCATTCCTAGAAGTAGGTTTTTTATTTGTTGACCTCTGTTGTGTAGTAGAGGCATTGCTGCCCCATTATAGGATAATCCATTTAACTCTTTTATGTGTGTGTACATACTTCGGAAGCTTCTACAGTGCCAGGTCTCCATGTGACTTTTTGGAATAGCTCCTAGTGTCGTTTATCTCTCTTCTACCCTTCCTTCTGCTGTCCTATCACACTTTATCCCTTCTTTCTTCCATAATTCCTTTTGAACCCTTTATACCATGCATTCCAGATGTTCTTTGTGATGAGGGTACAAGACAGATGAAAATCCCTGCCCCTGTGCAATTCACATCTAGGGCAGGAAAATGAAACCAATGAACATCACACTGGTGGTGGGTTAAAGGAGGAGAAATTAGGTCAGCAGAGTAGAAGACACACAGGGGAGCAAGGGTGGACACTGGAAGCGAGGTGGCCAAGGAAGGCCTACGATTATGCCAAGAGTGAAGTAAGATCGAGAAGGAAGTTAGGATAGGACCTACACAAAATCTGGAGGAAGAGCATCTAAGGCAAAGGCAGTAACAACCAGGAGGGGTCTAACACACCAAACAAAACTGAGACTAAAATCAAGTATGAGCATGGATTATCTTGGTGGATGGAGCTGACTCTGGACAGGAGTGGAGACAGCCCTTTGTATGTTTTCATTTTTAAAAAACCTCACCTGGGTTGAATTGAGAGTGATGTTTTTCTCACATTGTGCTTTGGTATATTTAGCTGTGAGCTCGAAGGCACAATTGAATAGTTTTCAGGTCACTATTGTTCTTCTGCTGTTTCACATCCACACACTCTGGCCTTCAGGTGCTCCAACGCTAAGAGGCAGTCCTGATGTACCTCTTTCAAGACACAATTTAACTGCTGTCTGCCTTTACCTTGAGCATCCCACATAGGCCCTTGTCCTTGTGCCTTGCCTGGGAGCCCGTTAGTAAATAAACAGTCACAGTGCCACGGCAAGCCATGTAGGACTTGAGGCAAAAGGAAAAGCCAGTAATAATAGTAACGTCTTTCATTTGGATGCGTTATTGTAGCCACATGGACTTTACATGGCTTTCGGCTTTTAACACTCCATTACTGCTTTAATGTGTTCTCTGTCATTCCCTTACATTCTACACCCACAGCATATGCCTCAGTGGTACTGAAGCCATGCCTGCTGGGCCGAGAAGAAAAGAAAAGAGACACTAAGATGAGCGACCCCAGAGTCCCATAAACTATCTCATGCACTGGCAAAGGCCCCTGGGTGACACTGAGCACTGCCCTCTACCCAAATGGCTGCTCTATCCAATACAGTGATCCTAACCACATGTGATTGTGTGCACTTCACTTAATTAAAATTACAACCACAGGAGAGGAGTCCCTGATATACCTCTGCAAGCTCCTCTCACCCTACCCTACCAACTTGCCAACCCTCCCCATACCTATCAGGAAAGAACGATGAATAACGTGACACCTGAGTCTTAGTAGATGTAGCCATTTGTTCCTTCATCCTTCAGTCAACAGACATGCATAAGTGCCTATTGTGTGCTCTTCTCAACCAGCAAACATGGATAAGAGCCTACTGTGTGCTCTTCTCTACCAAAAAACATGGATAAGAGCCTACTATGTGCTCTTCTCTACCAACAAACAAGGGTAAGAGCCTACTGTGTGCTCTTCTCTACCAACAAACAAGGGTAAGAGCCTACTTGTGCTCTTCTCCACCAACAAACATGGATAAGAGCCTACTGTGTGCTCTTCTCTACCAAAAAAACATGGATAAGAGCCTCTGTGTGCTCTTCTAGGTATCAAGAATGCAACAGTGAACAAAACACACCAACAGCTCCTTGATTTTATAAAGTTTATATTACAGTAATGAAAATAGAAAGATGCACACACAGAGAAAATGAGGACAATGTGTCTCATGGTGTGGGGAACAGGGGCTAAGAACAGAAATAAAGCGGGAAAAGGCAGCAGGAAATTAGGTGCGCATGGGGCAGTATGTGAGAAGGGTCCTGGAAGAGGACACACCTGAGATGTGATGTAAGAGAGAAGGAGTAAAGTACATACTCAGGGGGAAACTCCAGGAAAGACCCTGGAGAGAGAGAGAGAGAGAGAGAGAGAGTCTCTCTCTCTCTCTCTCATTCACTGTGTTTGGGAATGGCAAGGCTGCCCGCAGCTGGAGTTTGAATGGGGAGGACTGTGACAGAGTGGGTAACCTCATAAACCCACAGGAGCGGGGCACTCTGCCCGCTTGTGTCTAAGTGGGGATCACACTGCCCATGGGATATCCTTGTCTTCCTTCTTCACTGTTCCAACCATAGAAGGTTCTGCCCATCATCTTCCCACTGCTTAATGACCACACAGGGACCTTTCCACTCCTTGACGCCCATGTCATGTCGGCCTCCATCCTGAAGCCCTGAGTAAGTTCTCATGGATTTTCTTCATTCCTGAACAAAGTAGCGCTCTGCAGAGGCGAGCCACCAATTTGGAAGGTGTCTCTCTAAATCCAACCGTTAATTAGGGCTCTATAATTTAAGTTTCAATCTTTATTATCTCCCAGTGAGTCAGAAATACTTAAACCCCTGATCTAGGCTTCGCAGACAAGAGCCAGTAAGGTAGGACTCATTATACTACGCCAGTAGACACCACAGTGGCTTTGCTGTTGAGTGCCTGGAGATCCGGGAAGAGCCGGGAAGCAGAGCTAGGGCATGCTGAAAGACTAGGGAAATAGCTACTTCCTAACCAGTGCAGAGGCACTGAGTCTACAACTGGCCCTGCCCCTCATTGCCTAGCAGCTGAATACCGGCCCTGTTTGCAGCTACATTCGTAACTTTATAGAAACCACTCTGGTTTCTACCTGATGGCTTAGCCTCACAGTTACAGCCATGGGTTGCCCCAGCAGGGACCCTGAAGAGCAGCAACCTCTTCTTCATCTGTCAGTCAGTCAGCTCCAGCCCTCAGCACAGCCCTCCTAGAAGCAGCAGAAGTCTCCTTCCAGTCTTCTGGCTGTACAGAAAGATGCGTGAGACGATGGGATTCAGCCTCCTCGAGTTGTCTGGTGCCAGCTTGCCTGAGTGTACCATAAACAGCTGTTCCTTTCATATCAGGCATTCAAAGCATGTTCACAGTCCCTGAGCCAACAGCGCGCAGACCTACTGAGAGCTCGCACACCCAGTAGAATCACTAACACTAACACAAGCTCATTTGCGACCCTGACAAGTGAACTTGAAGACTGCCTCCACATTCTCCTGCTTTGTGCTTCTCATTATCTCTAAAACTACAATCACTTCCTGGAGAATGCCTTTGTCCAGGCAGTTGTCACTATATCCTTGGCCTCTGCAAAAGATTCTCTCCTTTGTTAACATCTAGCACAAGGCTGCGTACAGACTGTGGTAAGAGGCAAACCCCACCAAAAGAAGCAAAGTTGGGTTTGTGTGCGAGCACCTCACGCAGCCTCTTTGAAGCTCTATTCTACCCCGCTGCCAAGAGAATTCATTCAGCTTCTCTTGCCTGGGAGGCACTGGCCATGTGTGGAGGTTTTCATCTGTCTGTCATGCCACCCTGTCAGCTGAAAATGTTGGCAGAGACGCCTGACTCACAGTGGCGAGACGGGCAAGCATATCTGCCTGCTGTGCAAATGGAGCCCTCTCTCTACTAAAATGTAAATATGGTGTACCCCTTTCCAGAAACCAACCATTCTGTGCCTTATGAAAGAAATTGACAAGAGTCAGGAGGGAGCCGAGTGCTGAGGGGCACTCAGAGATCATGATGGGAAGAAGGGAGGCGGTGTTTGTAAAGGAGGCGGCCAGTGCAATGGGCTGTGTGTGGACTCAGGGGTGTAGGCGCACACAGAGGCTCGCTGAGACAGCATCTGCCTGAAGGATCTGGAACTTAGCTAAAGTTTCCTGTCATGGATTGGATTTGGTTCATCTATTGTGCAAGTTATGAAGCTACCATTCACTTTTTAAAAGAAAAATACCAACATTTATTTGTTTGTTTGTTTAATGTGTATGTGGGCGTCAGAGGACACCTGTGAAAATCAGTTCTCTCCTTCCATCTTGTGGGGATCCAGCTCAGGGCATCAGTTTTGGTAGTAAGCACCCTTAAGAACTGACCTAGCCATCTGGTTCCATGGTTACTGCTTTTCAAATATAAAGAGAAATGAACCATAGATTCACACATGAATGAGACATGAAAGCAAATTTCTAGAAAACAAAATGAAAATGAAAATTGTTCAATGGATGAACAGACAGAAAAGAGACAACCTAGAATATCCCGGGAGAGAGTTCTAAGGAGCTCCCTTTGTATGTGAAACCAAACAGACAACAGTGATAGTTACTGTCCCATCCATGCTTCCAGGCTATACCATATGCATGTGTTTCCTGGCATGATCTCATTTAACGTCCTCATGATGGCAGATGCTGAGAGAATGCGTGAAAAAGTGTGTGAAGGGGGAGAGGGTACATGGATATGTGGGTTGATGGGCAACTGCACCATCCCAGATCTAACTGACTCCAAAGCAGCAGACCACATTACCTCCTTGGGCCTCAGGTACCACATAAGGCAATCAGCAGGCCAGACAAGATGTCCATAAACATGAGTGGAAGCTTGAAGGGTTCAGAGACCCTGGGTCGCAGAGGAACAAACTCAGAGAGACAGAGATGGAAAAAAGAAATGTGGGACACAGGAGAAGGCTGTCATTACTAAAAGGCTCAGAAACAGGCCAAAGCCCTGAAGTAAGAGCCAATGATGACAAGATGTCCTGAGATAAGAGGGACTGGGGCCAACACAGAGCAAGGACAGCCTTTGTCACTGTTCTGACTGAACCAAAAAGCCAAGAAGTAGTGGAGCGTGACATGGAGCCTCGGGCTCAGTGAGCCAGGTGTGTACTATATTTATTTGTTTATTTATATCCTTCTTGGTTCTAAGAAGAGTGTGCGGCCCCTAACAAGGACACAGAAAGAACAAAGAACTAAAAGCTATGTGCAAAAAGGAAAGTCAAGAAAGAGGGAGAAAGAACACACACTGCACAGCAGCAGGGGCACACCTGCCTCTAAGCTTTCTAGAAGCCAGTTTTAAATTAACCACACCCTGGAGAGGGTGTGCTTGCACACACTCACACACACACACACACACACGAGAGAAACAAACCAAACCAATTGCTCAGGAGAAAGACAGTTTTTCTGGTACTGAAGCCAGACAAAGGATGCATCCTTTTGTTCCTCCTCCTAGAGACAGTCTGTTCATCCTTGGAGACAGCCTTGTGAAGCACTCATCACAAACTGCCTCTCTCCAATTCTGGTCCTAGGCTCTTTCCTGATTGCAAGAAGGCGGCCAGACCCCAGGCATTCCAGACACAGGCTCCAGGGAAAGTCAAGACTTGTAGACTCCCCAGGCACAGTTCAGACTAAATCAAATCCACTTTTTCCCAATTTATCTTTGTGTGTAGTTACTGCCAGCTACTGGGAGAGGAGGCAAAAGAGGAAAAAAATGGCAAGAGCCAGAAGAAGGAGCCCAAGCTCATGCTTATGAGAGCATGCTCCACGCCCACCCATGTGAGCATGGGGACACTACGGGAGGTCATCAGCCTCTTTTCCACTCTCTTCTCCCACTCAGCACAGTGGAGGCCTGACTTCCAGGTGACAGCACAGGGAAGCTCTCTGAATTGGGAGAGTGAGCATATCTCCTAGAGACAGTCACAGAGACACCATTGCTACACACTCTGGCTTCTTTCCACCCCACATTACCCTGAGCCCTCTTGGGAAAGTGCCTCTGGCTGCCCCCAGCAGCCTTCCCCGGGGAAAGCAATCCCAAGGGCTGGACTCTAGCCAGTAGAAAGCCCAGGGCAGGCCCTCGGCTGCACAATCTGGTCATACATGTGACCTTGCTGTTGTCATTTGAACTTCCATATGCCTGGTTCCCGTGCCTGTATCTTAACTAACATGGCACTTGGGAGAAGATAACAGCAACTGTGACTCCTTCAAGTCCAATGGAAAGACACGTAGGCCCTCCCAATCGGAAAGAAGCTAAAAGCTGACATGAGCCACTTGCTCTGATTTGAATGCTCGTGTCTATGTGAAATACATATGGAACGCCATCTTCATTGTGACAGTGACAGGCTTCTGCCCTCCCAGTAAGAATTAATGTCATTACAAGAGGTGTCAGGCTGCATAGACCTCAGTGAGAGATCACTTGCTTAGCATGTGTGAAGCCCTGGGTTTGATATCCAAAACACACACACACACACACACACACACACACACACACGGCAGAGGGTGGGGGAGGAGGCAGGAAGTAAAGGAGATCAGACAGAGAGCTTCTTGGTTCACATACCGTGTAAAGGTGCAGCAAGAGATATTATCTAATCTGACATCAGAAATGCCATCACCTTCGCATTGGACTTCCCAGCCTCTCAAATGGTAAGAATAAACTCTCGTCCCTAAATTAGCCAGACTACGGTAATTCATTATAGCAGCAGAAACAGACTTAGATACAGACTCAAGGGCAGAGCAAGCTGCATGTTCTCTTTGTAACACCACTGCTTTTCAAAAGCCCTTCTAACTAGTGGTGTTCAATTATTGTTCATTTAAAATCTGGGATTTTTTAACAAAAAAATGTTTAAATTTTCATCACCAAAATCTTTTTTTTTTTTTTTGTAAGTTTCCTTCCTGGATTCTCTCTAGGAGAAGTGTTAGAGAAAATGCAGTGGGTGATGAGGAGCTAGTCCTGAGGTTAAGATCAGAGCTTGAGCTGCAAGGCCCGGGCTGTCCTGGGACACCTCTCCCTGAGGTCTGACTCAGCACTCAGTGCTTCGGAGAGCATGTGGGCCCTGTGCTTACAATCTGCAGGGGCTGGATGCTGTAGCTACTGAGAATGAAGGGAGTCCTCGCTCCCACTGCTTTCCTTGAGGGAACTCAGAGCTCCTCATATGACCTGAGTTTCAATCTATTTCTGGCTCTGTGTAGAACACCAAACTTGCTAATGGGAGCATTATCATCATGTTATTTTTAATGTTCTTCCCTGACTAATCAATTATTTCCAGCTCAGCTAAGCCTTCCACCTCAGGCTGTCCTGTCTCTGACAGCTCCTCCTAACTCAGAGCCTCGGGGCCCACAGAAGCAGCAGAGGGGGCGGTGGGAATTTCCGCCACCGGTGTCTAGCAGGCCTGAGAGTTGAGGTGAATCCTGAAGGACATTTTAGGACACTATGGACAGCGTTCTTCAAATTCGTTTCTTAGCTATTGCCTCTTTCAAAAGGTTTTCAAAATGAAGCTAAAGTAATGAGCTGATAGAGTTTTTATTTGAGAAAACTGGCAGATGTTGGAGTCCAGACACTTGTGTCCACGCTTCCGTGAATATAAAGAAGATCACGTGTGCTCTGCTCAGGGGTTGTGTTAACTAGTCTTCGTGTAAGAGAAGCCTGAAAACAAATACTTATCTCGGTAACCTTATTCTTGGCAACAGGAGAATGCCTGCGGATGAAGGCGTGCTAACTCGGTGCTGTGCTTTTTAAAAATGAGTTTTCATTTAATTCACACTGAACACTGTTTTTGAAATGCTATTGCCTCCATGTCTCAGGTTTTGTCGATCCTCTGTTCCCTTTACTGTCTTCCTTTGTATAAAGTCAACAAATGTGTTTTGGTGTTTAATTTTAATCCTTCTGTTGATTTTTTGGTTATATATTTAAAGTTATTTTCTCAAAGACTTCTGTAGGGATCACAATGTGAATATTTACTTTATGATAATTAACTTCAGATCGATGCTGACATAACTTCAGAAGAATACTGCTACTCAATTCCAGTGTAACTCCATTCCTCAATATTAATGTTATTATAGCTTACGCATCCTGCATTATAGATCATATTTACTTATGTAGCTTACATGATCATAGAAAAGGTAAATTTTCATATAACATATATAAGCATACCATGATGCACATTATATATTTTATATACTGTACCCCCAATAATATGGTGTCCTTAAATGACTTCAGGCAAACTTGCTGTTTGGAAAATTAAGAGGCAAAAATAAAAACATTTAAACTTACTGTGCCTTGTTTTAAATAACGTATTTTGTCGTTTGGTCTCTTTCATTTCTTCCTATAGATGCGTCACCATCTGCTGGGCATCGCAGTTGGAGTAGCTGTCTCACTTCAGCGCTGTCTCTAAAGCAACGCATGCTCTTATTTTCTGTTTTTCTGGGAATGCCTTTATTTCATCTTTGTTTTTGAAGGACAGTTTTGTTTGATGTAGAATCTGTGGCCGACAGCCTTTTTCTTTCAACACTTTGAGTGTATCCCTCCACTGCCTGCCTTTGGGGCCGCCCCCCCCTTTTCTTTTTTTAACAGAGCTCTCTAATGTTTTCCATTCCTTTCCATTCTTTATTGTTTTGCTCTTGATTTTAACATAGCTATATTCAGATGGGTCCATTTATTTCCGTATTACAAATTCCTCTCTGATAGAATTTTATTTGATCCATGCATAGCGCTCTTTGCTTCCAGATTTTGCAATGGTTTATGGCTGCTGCTTCTCACTTACTGAGCATGGGCTCATTGTCCTACAAAGATATGACGTCATGTCAAGTCCAGTTTCACTGAAGCTAGGGATAGATCAGAGCTGGTACACTGAAGACTTACAGCACCTGGGCAGGCAGAATCCCAGAGGGAGGTCCAGCAAGCAGCAACAGGGTGAGTGCCTGTGAAGAGGTTCAGGATGTCCACCCAGGTGACTGGGATCAACCTAGGATTCAGTGTTGCTCTGGGAAGCACAGCTCACTTTCGCTTATGTAATCTTGAGTAATGTATCACCTTCTCTGAGCCATATTTCCTGTTTCTTAATAGGGCTAAAGATTCCTATTGTTACAAAGTTAATTTGTTGGTTACAATTATTCTGCGTACGTTTTTCACACACTGCATGGGACATGGCAGTTTTAACTACCTGTATTGTTGGAAATGCAGGTGCTGGTATTTTATTTATTTATTTATTTATTTATTTATTATGTATACAATATTCTGTCTGCGT
>LOEQ01000110.1:540577-554664 GCA_001685075.1 Bramus lutescens | reverse complement strand
GGAAGAGCAGGCAATGCTCTTAACCACTAAGCCATCTCTCCAGCCCCAGGTGATGGTATTTTAAACAAATCATTGATGGTAAAAGCTAGTCGAACATAGGTACAGGCACTTGGTGAACAAGGAGATGATTCTGTTTTTAGAACTAAGAAACAGGATAGCATCCAGTCTACTGCAGGGGTACAAAGGTCAAGCCTGACCCATGTCACCTAAAGAGATTGTTCATATTTATAGCTGAAGTATCTGGTGCCACTAACATGAAATGAACCTTGTTCAGTAGTTGGTGAGGTTACTCTTTCTACAATGGATCCATACTATTCTAGTACTCATGATTCAATGACAACTAAAATCAGAAAATTTAAATCCTGAATCTATTTAGTGTGCTTGCACGTCCTCAGCATGAGTGAATCTGAGCAAGGCATATGATGGGACCCAGGCTATTCCCTGGCTCTCCCGCAGGCCAGCAATTCTCAGAGAGAATGGCAAGCAGGAGTATGGCATGGAGTTCAGAACCACACTTGATGGAAGAAGGTCAACAATGCTATCAAAAGCAGGCTGTTGTGTGAGATGCAGTCAGGACTTCATCTTTAGAGGAAAAACCTGCCACTAAGCAGGGTTAAGAAAGTGCATAATCAAAAGGAAAAGAAGAGCCAGAGTTCTCACGTCCTCCTCTAGGGTCTGGCCTAGTGAATCTTCCTGGCCTCCCTATCCACACATTCTCCACAACCAGCAAGATGTATATTCCATTCCTAGCCTAGTCTGACCATCCCCACTACACTGCAGCCAACTTCTGAGCCAACCAGGATCCGCACAATCTGCAACCATCTGCAAGTCCCTCTGCTACACCTTCCAACCCCACCGCCCACCCGGACTTCTCATGGCTTCCTCCAGGGTCTAGCCTGGTAGGTAAATCTCCCTGACATTTACATATACAACTTCTCCCCAATGTGTCTGGTCTAGCCTGGAGTACACATACAGTGCCATGGCCTAGACTGGCTTCCCCTACCAATACCACAAGTGATCTTTAGACTGGGAATGGTACCTATCTACCCACCTATCTCCCAACCCACAGGACTCTCCCTCACCTTCTCCAATATTTCCACCCAGCCAGTTCTACCCAATACTCCAGGCTTAGACAGGAAGCACATACCAGCCCAGCCCCCTCTGCCTGATTGACATCATTCCAACCAAGTCATTTCCAACTTCTAGGCCCAAATCACCCACGCATCCTCTCTCCTGCCAAAGCCTTCCCTGTCTATATCAGACTCAGAACTAACAAAAGAAGTCCACATGCTGAGATCTCATGGCAAAAAATGCCAACAGTATGAAAGATCAAACCAGCATATTCTTTCCAAAACTCACCAGTTCTGTAGAAATGTTTGCCAAGGAGAATTACCTAGATGCAGTCTGGAAAATAGAATTTAAAAGAATAATCGTATGGTTAATATAAGGGTTCAATGAGCTTAGAGAAGACACAAAGAGCTCAATGAAATTAGGAAGACTAAACACCTGAGCAATTCCAAGAACACACAAATGTAAGGTTGATGAAAATGATGAAGACAATCCTGGACTTGAAAACAAAATTCAATAAGGAGATAGAAACATTAAAGAGGACTCAAGCTAAAAAGAAAATGTAATTGAAAAAATCAATAATTCAACTGAAAAACTTGAAGAAAGAAAGCCTTACAAGTCGGACAAATCAGGCTGACACTAGGACAGAGGGACTTGAAAATAGAGTATATAGACCAAATAAGAAAAGCACATTTAAAAAGGTTTAAACACAGAAAAATATATACTCGTAAAATGTGGAACACATTTCATAACTCTAGCTTGTGTTAAGTTGACATAAAACTAGCCAGCACAATATCCCATGCTTAGGTGAGTAAAATTAATACTGTGAAAAAATGACCATTTTACCAAAATCCATTACAGATTTAACACAGTGTTAACCAAAATCTCCATCTTGATCTTCATAGAGATAGAAGGGGGGAACTATCCTAAAATTCATATGGAATCACAAAGTTCCCAGATAGCCAAATCAATTCTAAACCAAAAGAACAAAGCTGGAGGGGTTCCAAGTCCAGATCTTGAGCTATGTTACAGAAGACACAGTAAGAACGATAAGGCACTGGCACAAAGCAGACATGTAGACAAAGGGAATAAAATCCAAGAACCAGACATGAGTGCACATAACTCCAGCCTCTAAGTTGACAAAGATGCCAAACATATAGGCTAGAAAAGAATGTATCTTCAACAAACGCTGCTGGGTGTGCAGAAGAGTGAAATCAGACTTGTATCTCTCACCTAGCACAAAACTGACTCCAAATGGGTCAACAACCTTAAGGTGAAACCTGGAACTGAGAGAGCCGGAAGAAAACATAGGCAGCACCTACATGATATGGGTGCAGGAAAGGACTTTCTAACTAGGACTCCATTTGCTCAGGAATTAAGTCCAGCAATTAATTAAAAACCCAGAGACAGAAATCGGGGTTTAACCTGAAGGTCAGAAAAGCAAAACTGACTCTTACCTCTACCTCAGTTTTAAATAGCGATCCTGCCTCCAGGAATCTTAGAATCAGACTGAGAGCTGTCTCCTCCCATTTTATATTCCTCTGTAGAGCTGGGATTAAAGGTGTGCATCACTACCGCCTGGTTTCTATGGTAAACTAGTGCGGCTATTGGGTTTAAAGGTGTGTGTCACCACTGCCTGGTCTGTAAAGCTGACCAGTCGGTCCGTTTTATACTCTCTGATCTTCAGGCAAGCTTCATTTATTAAAATACAAATGAAATATTACTACAGGACTTGGTAAAACTAGAAGACTTCTGCAGAGAAACTATCAACCTGGTGAAGAGGAATCCCATAGGATGGAAGAGACTCTGAGCCAGCTGCATGTCTCACAGAAGATTAATATCCAAAATATATACAAAATAAAAAAGTAAAAAAAAAAAGAGTCAAATAAACCCAGATAACCCATCTGGGACCTGGGACCTAAGTAAAGAGTTCTCAAAAGAAGGGGGAAATGGCTAAGAAACAGCTCTAGCAACTGAGGAAACACTTATCAAAACAACTTTGATATTTCATCTTATCCCAGTCAGAATGGCAAAGCCCAACAGACTAACAGACAATGAGCACTGGAAGTGATGTAGGGAGAAGGGAACCCTCGTTCACTGTTGGTGGAAGTACAAACTGGTGGAGTCCCTTTGGAAATCAGGGTCAAGAACTCTCAAAAAGTTAAAACTAAATCTGCTGTGTGAGCCAGCTCTGCCACCCCTTGGCCTAGGCCTAAATGACATGCATCCTGCTCCACAGTTCAGCCATATTTATTGCTAGTCTAGTCACAGTAGCTAGGAAATGGAAATCCTTCACTCCACAAGGGAATAATGAAAATGTGTACACTATGTTTTCTTACCAGAGGCTTCTAGCTCCAAGTCTTCAGACATGAGCACATAGCCTGGAGTAACTGCAGAAGCCAAGAGAGTGAAACGGAATCACTACAAGGGTGGGAGTGGGGGAGCAATAGAGAGGGGAATGTCAATATACGATTGATTTTATCAGGGAACTGGAAAAGAAGGGCCTGTAGGAAGAAGGAGGGAGTTAAATACAAAAGAAGGTTGAACCCAATAGCAAAGATGTCTAAAATGACATATGGAATCCTGCTAATAACTCCACAAAAATCTATAATACACATAATTCTGTGTATAAATATACATATGTAGTTTAAGTGGAATTTTTTCATTTGGTCATTTGGGTTAACAATGCTTTCTCCAAGACTCAAGACCACCTAACAAAAAACCCAACACAGGACAGGAGAATCTCTCTTTGGAGTTGTTGTCCAGAGCTGTATGGGAGACTTCCAAACACACAGCCTATTGCTATGGTCCTTTGTTGACTCCCCAAGAGGTGGAAGTTAAGTCCCTATTGCAGAAGACACCAGATACTTCGTAATCAGGACCCAGAGCACCCTGATCTGGAATTGACCTAAATGCCTCATCCCTGAGGACCAGCTTTCATGGTACCAGAACTCATCATGCGAGTTTTCAAAGGAAGGAAACAACCAATCATCCTACCCAACTATGACACCTATGAATCACATCAATGACCAACATGGCATGACAATCCTAAGAATGCACTAATTTGGCACACATACCTTGGCAGTAACCAACAGCTCTCTAGTCAAACTTAAGATCTGCTCAACAAGAGTGATAACATGCACTAGAAAGCTAGTTAACTACTCAGTGCTAGTGAAGTCATGGTTATTGGAGGAGCATCTACAATCACACTTTCCAAAATCAGCATAATCCCCAACAATAACCTATAAACATCTGTCCTTATACCAACAGGTAAGAGCCATCTTCTCCTCTCATCAAGGAAACTTTTTTTTTTTTGCAACAGACCACTACATAAAACCACAACCAATCAATGTGGCAGAGTCATGGAATCCAGGCTCAGTGGATATATCTACAAAACACCCCTGCACCTAAGGCTCAAGGAGCATTGCAGAAGACAGGGTAGAAAGATTGTAAGAGATAGGGAATAATGGAATTTGCAGGGAGATCGTGTCTCCTACTAATGTCAGAAGCTACCCCCATAAAATCTCACCAACATGACTGTCTAAACATGAAATGAACAAGGGCAACAATAATAGACATGCCAAAGTGGACAGGAGAAAAGTCCATGAGAGCTAAATCCCATACAAAGAAGTACAGGCATGTAAGGAATGCCCAAAGAGGGAGAAATGTACATATAATTAACACCATACAGATTGAGCAGGTTAGGAATATATATGTGCATATACATATACACATACACACATACACGTACATATACATATACAAGCATGGAATAATAGTTTTTGAAAAAAGAGCCCAAGAATTTGAAAGATAGTAAAGATGGGTATAAGAGAGGGTTTTGAGAAAAGGAGAAAGGGAGGGAAGGGAAGGGAGGGGAGAAAATTATTTTAAGCAACAGAAATAGATTTAGCATTGCATTTTGAGCTAATAGTCCTGAGGTGGAGTGTGTGCCTTCAGCAGCACTTAGTGACTTGCTGTTTTCAGAAACATTTTCCCCCAAAACAACTGCTGGGTTTTGAAGGAGATTCCAGTTCTTCCTCATAAAAGTTCTTTTCTGTCTTCCTGTGGTCAGTTACATCGGGGCAGTCGGCTCACTTCGGCAATTTGCCACAAGTCACACACTCATTACCAACTTTCTGGAGATGTAGAAACCTCTCAGTATTTCATGAAACATCTGATTTTTGTTCTCGCTGTCAGTGAAAGAGCATCTTACAAAATCAACAAGAAATCCCAAGTAATGAAATAAATTGAACATCCCTTATAATAGAATATTATTCCGTCTTAAAAAGAAAGGGATGTCTGGCACACACTACAACATGGATGAAATGTGGGGACACTGTAGCTAGTAAAGTAGGTCAGTGGCAAAGGATGGTGTATGTGTCATACAAACTGCCTCTTAGAACAGCTGACCTGTGTGTGCAGTGCTGGAGGAAGCTTGAGGGGTCAATGCTAATTAGATGCAGTGCTGGATTTGAGGACAGTGACTACGGATGCAGAGTGACATTGGCATGCATACTACCATAGAACTGTGTGCTAAAAACAGTTATGTGTGAAGTTTATGCCATATAGCTCACATAAAAAAAAAACAGTGATGAATAAGGGATCTGGTTTTGGTACCTACTTGTTATCCTCCGGGAGATGACTAGGCAGTCTATAAACTATTCTGTGAGCTCCACTGAAGGACTATCCCGTCTTCATATCTTACATATATTTCACTGCTTTTGCAAAAGCCTGCTACTTCCAAATTGCCCCCACTGATCTCAACAGCCCGCAGCTTCAGCCACATGGCCTGCGTAAGCAGTCAGTTGGTCACCTTGTCACTAGCTAGGAGGTAGGAGCAATGACATCACCCAAAAAAGGAAAGCAGAAGCTTTTATAAAGTCTAGGTGAACTTGTCCTCCTGACTCCTGCATGTGGGGAGCTGCACCCACTCAGGGTGAAGGAGAAAAGGGGCCAGATTTGAAATCCTGAAGCAAGGATTCTGTTCACTATATGTGTGCCCCACTCCCTGTGGCCCAGACCAGTGCAGAGACAGGAAGTACTCCATGGATGAGCATCAAACATCCCGTATTGTTGTAGTACAATCATTAATAATGCTGTCATTAAAATTGAAAACATCCAGGAGAGAGAAATCGTGAGGGTAAACCCTGAGGCAAGAGCATAAAATAAGACTGCCTGGGAATGTGAGGCGGTATACGAGAGGGGCTTGTATCACTGTAAAACAGGGGCAGCAACTAAACAGGCTTTACATTCGGAGTCAGGGTGAGCAGTAGCTGAGCGGATGCTTGGAAGGCACTTTATATAATCTCGGGTTGTGGAAACAGATTTGTAGATTGATCTGTACATGATTCCTGAACCACAGACTATTTCCAAATGAGTTTTACTATCACTTCCTGAATTCCCATGAATTATCTTGCTGTGATCTTAATAGGCAGTGCAGTAAACTGATACACTAATCTAGGGCGACATCAGCACTATTTTCAGTCTTCCAGATAAATAGTGTGGTTTGACTCCCTTAATGGTTCTCATTAAAGTGTTATAGATTCTTTTAATAAATCCTTCTGTCCTGAGTTATACCGACCAAAGATTTCATGTTCTGTTCCTATTTCAGCAGAATTGCTCTTTGGCCTCATATCCCTAGTGTGCCTGGAGACCGTGTCTCCATTACCAAGGTCAGCCGATACCTTCTCCTCCCACATCTGCCTCATTTCATCTCATTGCCTCCCAGGGTTTCCATCCCAAATTATCTACCCCAAACTCCACCCACTAAAGCGTCATGCATATCTACATAGCACCTCAAACTCAACATAACCAGAGGAAAATTCCCCTTCCTCCTGAAACCCTTCATCTGCTATACACCAGAAACTCAGAAGGCAGGCGTGATCCTGCCTTTTCTCTCACACTTACAGCTCNCCTCCCCCCCTCTCTCCTCCAACACCATGCCTTATCTAGCTTCAGTGTTTGGATGAGAAATATGTTTTTGGTTTTGGTTTTCCATTTTTTTTTTGGCGGTTCTCTCTCCCTCCATCTTGCCTAACTCTCCTCCTCCTCCTAATTCCTTTCCTATCCTTAGACGTAAGCAAGCTACTGTCATAATTATAACTAAAAGGATCTTTCTGGAACCTATGCATTTCTACTTAGAATCCTTCCAAAACTACCCATAACTTCCAGAATAAAAACAAGCTCCATGGTCCTCCATGATGATGTACAAAGCCATGGCTCTGTCTCCCTGCACCCATGCCCCCATGTCTCAACACTGAGCCAGAGCCTAGGCTTCCCCCATGACTGCAATGATGCTACCTCATCTGCTACTATCTAGAGCAGCTGCCTTGGCCTCTGGACTCCATAATACCCTTTTTTTCCACTCAGGGTCACTCACCCTCAGTCTTTCTCCTGAAACAGGGTCTCAGTTTCAGGAAGCTTTCTCTCGCCTTTTCAGATTTTAATTGACAGATGCAAATTCATGTCTCAGAGGTGGGCATTCTTGAAGCAGGCTTTGACTGAGGACAGTGCAAAACATGTCTTGTTCTTGGAGTCTTAATATCCCAAAAGGAAAGTAGTGCTACCCAAAACAGAGCAGCCCTTGTGGTTTGATAATACGTGAAACCAGCTGCCTGAAATAAGAAAAGCTGTTCAGCATGTAAGCTAAGCGCAGAAGGATCACAGTCACAGTGGACTCAAATCCAGGATGGTTTACAGAGGTAACTGCCACTCTGCGCCAAGTGGTAGGTTTGCAGCTTCTGCCAGGACAGCTGACCAGGGACATGAGTGGTCAGGGGAGCAGAGTCGCGAGGTAGGGGTTTAAGGGGCTGCACACAGCCTCACTTACATGGGGGACCCTGGTTTGCTGCTTGTTTCACATTTTTCATTGCCAGTTTTAAAATAAAGGGCCTACTGTCTGGGTGCTAAATACTTGAGAAATATAATAATCAGGAATGACATCACAGCCCAGGGGCTGGTCCACTAGGTTCTGGACCAGTCTATAGTGGAGGGAGGATCAGCAAATATATATCAATAGATGTTTACTTGCTTAATTTTGCGGTGAATTTCCATCATTTAGTGTGTTAAAAATGTCGTGTACAACAACCAAAATGTTCCTCAGTGGAAGAATGGATAATGAAAACATGGGGCATTTACACAATGGAGTACTGATTGCTTAGTCACTTAAAAAATTAAAATCATAAAATTTGCAGTTTAATGGATAGAACTAGAAAAAAAAACTTACCCTGAGTGAGGTAATCCAGACCTAGAATGATAATAGAGTATAATTTGTGCATATTAGCTGTTAGGTCAATGATAGCCAAACTACAGTCCCTAGACCCACAGAGGATAGATATAGAGTAAGAAATGTGGGGATGCAGATAGATCGCCCTAGGAAAGGAAAAGAATAGATAATTATGGATGGATGGAGGGCTGGAATGGGAGAATCCAGTGGGGAGGGGGAATAAAGAGAAGAACAAAGGAGGGAATACAGGGAGAGACAGCTAAAATTAAGGGCCATTTGAAGGGTCATAAGAAAATCTGATACAGTAGAAGCTTCCTAAAATATATAAATATATTAAGGTGATCTAAATGAAGTTGCCAAATAATAAGGAAGACAGAACCCCAACAGGCCATCTCTTGTCACCAAATGAAGTTTCCTGTAGCAGGATTGGGTTACATCTAATTGAGTTGTTGGCTAAAGGGGTCCCATAGAAATCCCTAAACTACCCAGGTTATCGTCAAAACTATAGGTTTTTCTCTGCAAACTGACAGTAAGTAAGGCACCATTGCTGATGACAACACCTACATAACTCACTAAACACAGAGATGTCAAGCACACATAGTCTTCAACCCTACCTGCTAGCATTCTTTGGTACAGGAAAGTACTCTGCAGACTACCAAAGAAGACGCACATACACACCAACCAAACCACAACCCATTTGATCCACAGTGGTGTCCTACCTGCAAGATAAACCAAACAATATCTGGTTTGACTTAAGGCACAGTCCATGAGATGGAACCTGTATCCAGCACTACTTGGGTGACCAAGAACTGGAGACTAGATAGCCAGGGACCTAGGGCAAAACTAAATACTACTGTCCTAAAAAAAAAAAACAAACAACAACAAAAATCATCAATAAAACAACTCCCAATGGCATTCTGCTACACTCATAGATCAGTGCCTTGCTCAGCCATCTTCAGAGAAGCTTCTTCCTACAGTAGATGGGAATAGATAAGACAGCCAATGTGCAGAGAGTGAGGGACCTTGGGACACTCAGCCCTAAACAGGACGTCTCTATCAAATCCTTCCCCTCAGGGCTCAGGAAACACTATAGAAGGAAGGAAGAAGAAACAAAAAGACTAAGAGCCAGAGGAGATAGAGGACACCATGAAAATAGTCCCTCTGAATCAACAAGAACAAAACACATATGAACTCACCAAGACCGAGGCAGCACGCACAGGGCCGGAAAGGAGAAACAGACATATGCTCACATCCCTAACTCGGAATCAATCTACAATTGATAACTACTTGCAAATGAAATGAGTTTCCTTCAAACAAGTATCACTAGGAAAACAAACTACTCTTAAGGGTAGGCTGCATGCCCCGCAGTGGATGGCCAACAGAAAAGGAACTCAATGGCATATTTGGAGGTTCTTTGTCTCATAACATCTTAACAGGGCTTTTCCCTCTTTATAAAAATTTTATTTTTATTTTATTTATATATTTTTATTCTCTCCTTTTGCCCATGTATGTCATACCTTCCAGTTTAGTGTTTTTATGGGATTCCTAAATGTGCAAATGAGTGGGTCTCTGTTTCTCATGTCTTCTCTCAGGCTCCTTTCCTTCCATTTCTTTTATCCAATTCTGATGTGTTAGGTTTTTTTCATCATATTATATTGTATGATAGTATATTATATTAGCTTAGAAGACAGTTCATTTTCTAAAGAGAGACAGAAAGAACATGAATCCGGATGGGAGGGGAGGGAAAAAAGAAATAGGAAGAGTGGGGGGAAGGAAAACCATTATGGGGATATATTATATAAGAAAAAAAGTCCATTTTTAATTTAAAAATAAAATAAATTACCTCACTTTTGAATGAAGATAACGCCACCAATAATCAGTAGAACACGGTCCCTGTAGGGCTCACTACAACTCTAAAACTGCTTGACATTCTTCCCCAAGGCACAGCAGTATCAGAAAATAGATTAGACATCATTTAAGTGAGCATCACTGAATTTATCTGTAGTCTAGGAAATCGGCCTTCAGACT
This sequence comes from Bramus lutescens, assembly GCA_001685075.1. NCBI lineage: Eukaryota > Metazoa > Chordata > Mammalia > Rodentia > Cricetidae > Bramus > Bramus lutescens. Next base: position 544,343 of record LOEQ01000110.1, on the reverse strand, counting down.
TTATCACTATTGTTTATTGTAGACCATGTCTTTCTGAATGGACTGTAATGAAAAGGTTGGAAAAAAAAAACGCCATGCATGGACAAATTTTAGCTTCGCTAATTACTTATCTGCTTTCTAGAAGATTATCATTTGATAAAAATGAGGAGGACCCTGGAGTGTTGTGTATTCCCAGGGGACCATTTCTTTTCCTTTGTCCCTGGCTACTACCAGGCTAAGTCATTGCTACAGCCTGGTCCTGTCACACTGTCTTCACACCAGAATTTGTCCCCACTATAAACTTCATTCTTTTTAGCTGTTATTTTCAAGATGATATTTTCATGTAGCCACATGCCCAATTCAGATTTGTTGTTCTCTGGCTGTTTAGAGCAAAAATCATGTTAGAGAAATTATCATTTCTCTTTAATGGATCTCATTGAGCTTAATAATTTACATATTGTCCTATAAACAACAATTTTACAGGTTTTTTGGGGTTTTTTTGCCTTTTATCATACAAAGAGCATGAAAATAAGGTAAATGCTGTTTTGTTCTGAACACCAAGTTGTAACTGTACAGGTTGAGAGCATCTGTCATCCAAAAATATGAACTCCAAAATGCTTCAAAATCAGAAGCCTTTTGAGTAGCTAGCATATCACAACTAGAAAAGGCCACCTGTGAGCCCATGTGACGCGTTCGATCAAAACACAGGTGCACTAGAAACCCTCCATGAGTCGCTCCCCAGGCTGTGTGAGCAGCCCTTCTGCTGCATAAAGGAACCTTTAATGTAGGTCTCACCTCATTATATGTATGCAAATGTTCTGAGGCCCCAAGTCTGAGACTCCTCTGCTCCCAAACATTGTGGATAATGAACATTCAAGCGCAGCCTGTTTTTCTAACCTAGTCTTGCTCCTGTTAGTCTTACTAGTAAGGAAACATCAGCAGAGATGGTAGCTGTTCAGGCTTTTCCTGTTGACTTTGCTTAATTGCCTCTGTGACGGTCGGTGTTATCTTTGGAATTCTATCTTCACACCTGCTAGCTTTCAGAACATATAAACTAATCCACTGATTTATGGACTCAATCAAGTAGCAGATCTTTATAAGCAGAGATAATATTTTTATATTCATTATAGCACCATAAATATTCATTCAGCAAATATTTACTGATTTTTCGGTGCTCAGATTCAAGGATGCAGTGACATATTGGGTCACTATTTTTTTTTTCTTTTTCTGGAGATAAGGCCTCACTGCGAAGCTCTGGCTGGCCTGGAACTCAGATTTGTCTGCCTCTGCCTCGGATTAAAGGTGTCACAGCTAGCCTCAATTCGCTTTGGCTGTGTGTGTGGAGGCAGCGCAGATCTTCTGTCAGCGTTCCCTAAAAGGACCTCTGTTGAATTTGCTCATATATTTGTGACATCTGACAAGAGCCTGGGGAATGGAGAACCAAGGATGAGCTCACCAACACATCTAACAACTGGTCCATGTTGGTTTAGATCTCCAAACTCCTCTTCACGTGTCTGCGCATGCTCCCGGGTTACCTCAATTTACCCGCCTCACAGTGTCAGGGGTCCAGACACAGCCAGACCCGGTACGCCCACATCCACACCATGTTTGCAAATGCCCGAATAATCAGAACCGTCTGGATAGTCTAGATGAAAGCCTGGAGAAACAGACTTTGCCTCTGGTGAAGAGATCTTAGGGATCTGTGGAGTCACCCTACTGGAGAGGGAAGGCGGGCAGAAAGATCTCATGGTAGTTCTTGAAGTGTGTCGGTGGCTCCTCCAGGACACAAATTATTCACGTTCTTTCCACATGAAAGGACTCTCCTTCTAATCTAAAAATGAAAACCCTACTGTGAGAAACAGTTTTTGCTTTGTTTTACTCTTTGTTTTTCTGTTAAAGACAAACAGCTTGCCGAGGGCCAATATAAACCCTCCCATCAGACTTGCACCTTTCTGAACAGTAGCAGAGGAATGGACCAAGGGGTGGCAGGCGCAGGGGAGGTGGGGAGAGGGAGTGGGAGGAGAGGCGGGAGGGGAACTACAGTCAGCAAGTAAAATGAATAAGTAAATTCAACTTGAAAAATAAAACAAACCCTCCCAACTTTTGAAGCTGATGTGTGTTGTGCCTGTTTGCCCAACCCTGAACATTCTGAGACTTGGCTCTGTTACATCCTTCTCTTCCACACGGATTATGAATTAGCCAATCATGCGAGATTTTTGAGTTGAATTCCTAACAATGGGATGTGCTAGATTAAAAAGATGAATGAATGAACTTCCTGCCCCTGTGTGCGCTTGAGAGCCCAGCTTGTATTATAGAACATCTTCTTAAGATGANAAGGAAGGAAGGAAGGAAGGAAGGAAGGAAGGAAGGAAGGAAGGAAGGAAGTGCGGTGCACCATGCCCGTCTGAGCTCTAGGCGCCACCCAGTTTGTGGACCGGGCAAGGGGCTGGAGATTGAAACACAAAGACTCACAGACAAAGAAAAAGGTCATCCTTGATGCCAGAATGTCCGCCCCTCTTTCTGTGTACTAGAGCTGCTTATATAGAGATCCTTAACTGAGAGCCACACCCCAGCCAAACGCACCAGAAACCACTCTCCTGCCATCAGGAACTCCTGAGGGTCTCGTGCTTAGAGCAGCTGCAGCCTGTCTCAGAGCAGAGGAAAACAAGTTGTTTACAAGAAATTCAGGATCTGGGGGTTCACTGCTCCCAACAGAAAGGGGGGGAGCCATTGGCGGAAAGCAGTTTATTTGTTCATTAACCAATAAAAACAACACATATACAGAAGGACCTCCTACATCACCCCTCTTTTGGGAGGATTCATCCCTAGCCCCTTATGGTGGTTGCTAGAGTGTTGGATAAATGGCAACTCTCTTGGATCAGTAGCAGTCCCACCATGGAAGTTTCTCAGGAGTACCATGAAGGACCAAGGACAGCATCATGGTAACCAGGCAACCCTGTGCACAGACCGAGTTAAGAAATGCCATGGAGGACGGCAAATAACTCCTTGATGGTTTGTTTCTGTTGTTGTTTGTGTGTTTGTTGTTGGTTGTTTTGCTCTTTATTCTTTGAGGGGCCCACCACCCAGCTTCCAGCTCTGTACAGCTCTGTGTGTATAGAGGCTTATACTTAATTATGAATGCCCGGCCTTAGCCTGGCTTGTTGCTTGCCAGCTTTTCTCAACTTAAATTATCCCATCTATCCCCTATGGGCTTTTACCTTTGTCTATTTCTGTGTCCCTTTCTTTGCTTTTTATTCCATGGGTAGCTGGGTAGCTGGCCCCTTGAGTCCTCCTCCTTCTCTCATTCCTTTTTAATTCTCTCTGCCTGGCAAGCCTCCCTATCCTTTCTCCTGCCTTGCTATTGGCCATTTAACTCTTTATTAGACCAATCAGGTGTTTTAGACAGGCAAAGTAACACAGCTTCACAGAATTAACAAATACAACATAAAATGATGCAACACATCTTTGCATCATTAAACAAATGTTCCACAGCATAAACAAATGTACCACATCTTAAAATAATATTCTACAACATGTGTTTGTTTTTAGAGTTCTCCACGGTGCCTTGCATTATATAGTTATGGCTTCCTAGAGGGTACTTAGCATCTTCACAGCCATCTGCCTCCATCATTAGTTATCTAGCAATGGGAACTAGCACCATGAGGTCAAACCTGGAAAGTATTTGTGAATTTACAGAGGCCCGGGGCCAAGTCTCGGGAAAGCATAGATCCAAAACTGGGCCAAAAGAATAGATTGCTATGTACCAGACAAGCCACTGCCAGTTGGC
>LOEQ01000110.1:502435-522677 GCA_001685075.1 Bramus lutescens | reverse complement strand
ATGAGATCTGTGCTGAGATGAGATCTATGAGATCTGGGCTGAGATGAGATCTATGAGATCTGTGCTGAGATGAGATCTATAAGATCTGGGCTGAGATGAGATCTATGAGGTCTGGGCTGGTATGAGATCTATGAGGTCTGGGCTGAGATGAGATCTATAGATCTGGGCTGAGATGAGATCTATGAGATCTGGGCTGAGATGAGATCTATGAGATCTGGGCTGAGGAACTATGGTTCTTATGATAGTATGGAAGACAGGCCAGAAAAGAGCGTGTTCATGTGGCATGAACTTTACTCAGGTTTTTTTGCTCCTCCAAGCAATAGGTGACAAATGAGTGAGACTAAGACAGAGTGTTTCAGCTGGACTCATAGTCAGCTTGTTGGGAAGCAGTAGAGAAAACAACCCAGAAGGACTCTGTAATTGCCAGCCCGTTAGCATGAGAGGCAGCGGAATCACCCACCCTACAAGGAGCGTGTTCGGGGAATACAGGGGTGTCCAGAGGAACACTGGTGATCCAGGCGACTCCTCTCTTTGTGCTTCTGCAGCTTATGACAGACAGCGTATCTGAAGTACAAGAATGGTGGGCACAGGTAGAAGGTAAAAGGCTGCAAGAGTAGGTGAGACTCCCACACACAGGCAGAACACACATGTCAAAGTGGGACCCTGAGGAGCACTCACAGGTCACCCTGCAGATGTATAGAAGCCTGTCCCCAAGCTCCTGCAAGCAATAATACTTTCAGTCTGCCATCACTTAAAATTCTGTTTCTATTTGCCAGTGATATCCAGGCACAAAACCTCTGGCTCATCGGCTTGGGTTTAATGTGATAAAAATCCATATTCACCTTGAATGAGCTATTCAGACAACAGATATTTAGTTGATCAGACTCCATTTCCCTCTCTCTCATCTCTGCCCTGCTGATGACAACAGCAAAAAGGCTCCAGCCAAAGGTTTGGGAGACCATTGTTCATGGTCCTTCAGACCTTAGAAGACAGCAACCACAAGAAAGGACATTAAAAATTAATGAATGTGCTGTACTCGGTGCCTTGCAGTCAAGGATATTTAAGTAGATAAAAGAGGCATGGGGAGGAAAGTCTAGTTGTTAATGTTTTCTCTATAATTATGAGGTGAAAAAGAACTGGGAGAAGACAGTTACCACTGAGATAAAATGAAAGGCATGCATTAGACAAGGCCAGCAGAAAGGACAGCACGCAGACAAATGGAGCATTCTTAGGCGTGTGTCTCAAGGAGAGGGGAGGAGGCGCAAGGTGTGCGGAGAGCAGCAGGAGAGGGGGCAGAAGGTCGCCATCCAGGCGCCTTCGCCTGCAGCCTGGCCAGCCCTGACTTGAGTAATGAGGCTGTTGGAACAAGCCTGAGGCCAATGGCAGAGACTTACATAAGTGGTACCACAAATGTCTCTGGCTACTCTAGTCTCGGAAAAGAACACCTGAGATCCCTCTACACTGCGATTGTCTGCAGCCAGGGAGTAGTTTTATGCGGTCACTGTGCCTCCTGTGGCAACCACAGGGGAAGGATGTGCTGCTGACATGTGAACGGAAACGCCAGTCATCATGCCAAACGCAAGGATATTTGCCGAGATCTGAAAGGGAAAATCCAGGACCTGATTTCTGTGAACTACAGGGCCGATCAGATTCCTCCCACCCCCAGCACAGTGCTCAGTAAACTAGAGATGCATCTGTAACAGGATCACAGACTCAGAACATCAACACCTTTTCCAAATCCCACTGAAGCCAAGGATTCTGTGTGTGGCTCACATCACACTTCATAAGAAAGCCTGTGACATCATTCTAAGGGGAGAATTGGAATGTTTTGGTTTACGGTTACATAGAGAGCAGATATTCCCAGGCAAAGAATTGGCCTGGTCAGGTAAAGCTTGGGCATGCCCAGAAAAGATTAAGCCTGTCACGCTGCAGGTACAAATTGCTCAGTGTTTTATTTGGGACCATGAGCCAAAAAAGCTTGGAAGGGACATGTATTGTAGTTCCCTTCCTATGAGGTATAGCTGATATGAGTTAGTTTTCCCCCCATAATCCAACTCAAAGTGCAGATCCTCATGAGCCCCCCCAACCTAGTCACTCATGGGAGCCGTATTGACTGTGGCCTCTCAGACTTCACCCCAGATTCAGAGTCAATGGTCTGGACTGGGAGGATAGCCCTGGCACCCGCGGGTCACATGAGCTCCAAGGGTTCTGATGAGAGCCCTGTGTCAGCCTTGCCTAGACCCTGGTTGAGTCATCTTGCTTTCAGCCACATTTCTTCCAAAGCCAAGTGTCTGCAGATGGTGTGAGCCCAGTCACACTGAACGTTTAGTAAGTTGATGATTGTCTCTAAATAAGGAGCGATGTAATCTGGTTTCTATTTTAGGAAAGTGACCACGTAGGAAGAATGGCAGAAGGACGGAAAATGGGGAGCCCGAGGCCACGAAGACCAGTTGACAGCTCTCAAGGCCATGGAGGAAGAGAGACTGTGATTGACAGATAGGAGAGGCTGAAAACATGGCTCAGACTAAACTTCAGATCTGGTGACTGTAGCGAGAACAAAGGCAAGAAGGGTTCAATGTCACGATGGGGAGTCAAAGCTGGAGTGACAGACGAGGCCAGGGGAGCAGAAGAGGGGAAAAAGGACAGCATCTGCCCAAACGCCTGTCTCTTTTTCAGGTCCTGGGCCCTGGAAGGACAAGGCAGATCACACAGAGGATAAATTGTGTTTCTGGCTAGACTCTGAGCTGCCAAAGGGTGGTGTTCCTCTTTTCCAGTCTCGTCATCCGTACCAGTCGGTGCACAATTGGTACACAGTGTGTTCTGGGTAAGAAAGTGAGGAGCGTAATGAAACTGGAGACAGCCTCGCTGGAAGACCTGTTTTTGAGTCACATAGACGCCAGAATTCACCCAGGCTACAAGTAACTTTCTTGTCCAGGAAGAAAGGATGGCAGAGAGTGTCTTTCAATATGTGGGAATGGAGAGATGTGGGTGGAGCCCTGTGCAGAGAGCCTGCATCAGCCATAGTCATGGACTCAACTAGAGTAGTGAGGAGACGGGGAGGGGCTGGAAGAGAACCTGGTTAGCAGAGTTTAGGGGAATCAGGAATATGTCACTCAGCTCCACGGACAGCGGAGTAACCACCGTGTGTGTGTGTGTGTGTGTGTGTGTGTGTGTGTTGGGAGGATGAGCTCATTATCAGCTGCTCAGAGGGAAGTACTGCCAAGACTTTTTCCTTTTTCTTTTCTTCTTTCTCTCTTCACTTTCAGAAATGCCTGCAACGCCACTTTCTTCTCCTAAGTTCCCTGAAATGGCATCATAAGTATGTTTAATTATCAGTCAATCAGAGCCAGGAATCACCAGGCAGACGCTGTGCGCACATGGGAAGACTTCTCGCATGCGCACCAGGGGCGTACCTCCACCAGCGCCCGTCTGGCGTGCACGGGGCAGCATGTGACCTACCTCCCCACAGATGCTCTCTAAGTAGTTTGACCCCTCCTGCACCGAGAAATTGATCGTGTCAGATATAGTTATATTTTTCACATAAAATCGGTGCAGTTTATTTTATTGGGCGTCCTCGCCTTCTCCCACTGCCCTCCTCCTAAGGCACCTGCAGTGCTGGACTGCACCTGCCAGCTCCAAGTATGATTTCTAGATTTCTCTGCCTGCCAAGCTGGGAGAGCTTTGTTTTCCCATTTCTCTTCGACTGGAAATGTTAACTTCCTTTATCAGGAGGGCAGTGCAGCTTTTGCTTTGCAATATCTACGGAATCTGGGATACAATATACTCACTGCCCAGCCACACAGGGTCTCCCCTTCCGTTTCTCTTTTCCTTCACATCAGAAATCAGAAAGTTTCTGTAGCAGGCAGAGTCTGCGGGAGCTGTTGTTCACAGCTGGGGAGGAAAAGGGAAAACTGGGGAAAGAAAAAAAAGATGAAGAAACCAAAGGGACAAAGGCTCTTCAGGCAAAAGGAGCTGCTGCCCCCGGCTTGTGGAAGAACTCGCAGCTTCTGCAGTCTGCTGTGGGCTTTTGTTTTCATGGTGGTGAACTCAGTCACCCCTTGTTTATTCAGTCCTGGTTAGCTCTAACACAGCCTGCTCCATATCTAAGCACCCACCCTGCCAAGGCGTCTGTCACAGCAATGAAGCCATGTTGTACAAGACCCAACTAAAGCTAAAGGGAAGGATTCCAGCTAAGAGATACAGAATTAAGGCATAAATATTCAGAACTGTGACCTCTTGCCCGGGCTTTTTGCATAACAGAAACTGTGCAAGGAGAACATGGGAACCTTGCTGGGTCTGCTGCAGATAGGGCGGAGAATGGATGAGTAAAGGGAAAAGGGGGACCCCCCTGGACCCCCGCTGCCTAAGAGAAGGTCTAGTAAGGAGATGGGGTGGGGGTGCTGGTGTGTCTGGGGAAGGAGAGAATTTCTTGACATTTCCTGTGTCTAGGTCTGTGATCTGTCTTCCACATCTTTTCAGCTCACTACAGTGAATTAGCTCAGAGAAGTAGGCTGTACTTTGCGTGACTCCAAGCTGAAGAAGGGCCAGGCCAACTCATTCTAACATGGATTACAGACACGTGTAACATCACGCAGACACCAACTGCAAGGATAAGCTGGCAAGACAAGGGGAGAGAGTGTTAGAAGATAAAAACACAATTCTCAGGATAGTATTGAAGAAATGGGGCTTAGTTTTCCTCTAGACAGTCATCCCTTGAATACTGACTCCATCCCTCAGTCTGGTTGTGTCAGGGTTTACAAATCAAATGTCTCCCCCAGGCACCTGTGTTGACCTGTTGATCTCCAGTGGGACCTACTCCTGGGGTAGGCTGTAGAAACACTAGGAAGTGGGTTCTCACAGGACAGTTCTCCCAGGACATAGACTTCCATCAGGACGTTCATATGTTCTACCCAAGCACCTGGGGCCAAGCGGCCATGGACTGAACCCTCCGAAGCCATGAGACAACATCAATCTGTCTTCCCTGAAGTTGTCTCTGTCAGGTATTTATTTGGTCGCATTGCCAGGAAATCAACTAACACATGCACCAGTGACAAGCCGTGACAGTCCAGGGCCCAGTGAACACAAGCAAAGCCGACTCCCTTGCAGGAGCCGTCAGGTTGAGGTTACACCCACAAAGACCAGGCATTCCCTTTGCCCTTTCCCTCAGCTGTGTTATCTGGAAGCACCCACAATCGTGAGGACTAGCAGGAACCCATCACAGTACAATCCTCCCTTGGAGCTTACTGAAATTATTAAGATATTGCCATGAGATGTCACTTGACAGCAAAAAGAAAAAAGAAAGAAATGATGCTTTCCACAAATCATTTTCAGACTCTCAGAATATTTGAGAAAATAAAAATGATTTGACGGCTGTTTGGGAAGTAGGTGGGAGAAGCTTCCAGCCTTGAGACCACAGCTCAGCTTCCCAGCTCTGGAAGCCGTATATGCATCGTGGGACTCTTTACGGACCACTGAGCTGAGGAGTTCCCAGGCAGGGAACTGAAAAGGCCCCTCTTTGGTAGAGGGCTTAGCCGGGAACCCGAGACTCCAACCCTCAGCCTTCCTCAAGCAGGAGTGGGGATCCGGTCACCCTCTGACAGATCATTTTGTCAAAACAGCCTCAGCACTCATTCCCTGGGCCCCTCCAGTCCTGCCAGAGAGCCGAGGGAGGGAGACAGGAGAGAGACACAGACAGGAGAGAGATTAGAAACATAACCAGTCTACACACGTTCTAATTTTCCCCATCAAATAAAACTTTTTGAGTTTCCCAATTCTCAACCACAATCACTTGTAACTTTTATAATCAGAAAATATCTCTTTCAATTGTGCAAAGAATTAAAGTCTTCTCTTTGCCCCTGATTGCCCAAGGACGATTGCCCTTCCAAAGCCTTGGCTTTCTCCCCTGTGCAATGAGAGGCTGTGTGTGTGGCCTGCCTACTAAGATCCTACTCCATACTAACACTCCGGAAATCTGAGAAATTGAATCACAAGTTATTACTGATTTAGCCACAAGAGACTACAATCTTTAAAAGCCTGTGAGGAATCCCAATTACTTGTATCAAACTTGACAGGAAAAAAAAAAAGGCTAGTTTCCTTGGCACAGGGTAAATAAGTAAAGATACAAATTCCCTTCTCTTCTGGAGAGCTCAACAACCCAGTGACCCAAATACAGTGTCAAGGCCCAATCTTCATCATCTTCACAAGACTTTAATGGTCTTGCTGCCTTTGTTAATGACAGGTGCTAGGACTCATAAACTAGTAGCTGACAGCAGCTGGGGAGATTAGGTGTTCCTATCTCACTCACTCTCAGGCCAAAATAGATACTTCTAATTGGGGTGGAAGGATAGGCTCTCTGTGTGCTAATGTAGGGGTGAAGGGTACCCCATCTTCATCTCTGTTATTCTCCACAAACTTAATTTCTTGGGGACAGAGGAAGCGGGTAGGATTTTTAAGGCCTCCTGCTGTAAATGGTCCCCACCACACTGCCTCTAATTTTCTTTGCCACAGAACCAGCTGTCCGTCTTTACAAAGGCATGCCTTATCACCAAAGATAAGGACACTGAAGCCTCCCCAGTAAGTGACAGCTCCGTAATTTGATCTCAAGACTTCTGACGGCAAGACAAATGTCACAGGAACAGCAGAGCCAAGAGGCTGTTGACTGCTGTGATGTTATGACAGAAGAGCTCCTTGGGGACACAGGGGTTGAATGTCGCCTGTTGGATGTGGATGGAGGTACAGGGGACAAGAGAAGTAAAATGCTCAGTACCAGCCACTGAGTCAGTGGCTAAACTGGAACTCCAAACTGGAAGTCATTCTTCTCCTACGCTACCAGAGAGTCTTCAGTTCCATCTGGAAGGTGAGTCTATGCTTACTGATGGGAAGAGGCAAAAACCCTTCTGAACCACTGGGGAAGACAAGAAAAGGCAGCAGAAGTCATCACTGAGAGCCAGCCTGAAAGACGATTGCATCTGCGGACTATTCTTCCTGAATACCCCAAGTGCTACATTGCCTATAATTTTTATTTTTGCATTTAAATTGAGTTTTAAGGTTTTGCAGTAATAAAAGTATTCCATTTAGACCGTGTTCCTACCCAATAAGCTTTTACTAAGCTATATTCTTTTATGTTTCTACTACACGCTTTGGTTAACAGAGTTATAGATTCATCTGGTTCCACATTCAAGCAACTGCCCTAATTAATTTCTGGATTTCATGCTATTGCTCTGATCCATTGCCCTGCGTTGTGAAGTGGCAATGAGATCACTTGCATGCTCAGTACTCTGGGCCACGTGTAGGTGCTGACCTGTGTACCTCAGACTTGTGCTAATCAGCCTGACTTGATCAGTGTTATCCTTATTCCTTGTAACCTGATTAAAGTCATGAATCTCTGAGATATGACTATTTTCAAGATTGTCATCTAAATTATGTAAATAACTAGCACCGTAATTAGCTCTCTCTTTGATGAGCTTCCGTTTAGGTTCAAGATGGGCTGATCTATATTTATCGGCATGCTTCTCTCGCAGACAGACATGCAAGAGGTGAGCATCCCAGAGGACAGTCCCATCAGCATCCTCACCCAGGATGGCTGGCCACCAGCTCCCCTCTCCAATCTCACTCTTTGCCCATCCTCAATTCAGAAAGAGTCTTCAAGAATATGAACAGCTGAATCCTTACTTCCCCTAGCTACTTCTGGGAATCCCAAAACAGAGAACCATTTTCTTTATCTGCATTCTTTCTCTGCAAGGGAAAATTTCCAGAATCTTTTAAAGAGCTCTGCCTATTTCTCTCCTCCATTTGGAGATAAGAAAGCAACAAAGCAATTTTCCCATAACAATAACTGGCTTCCTTCTATGAGATAAGAGTTTCAGCTAATTGGTTATGCTTTGGTGGCCCTGGTGGCCCTGCGGCCAGCACTGCTCTTGGCAACCTTGCTATGGGAGGGACACATATTGGCGAGGGTTTGCACCCCGACTCCACCACTTATGACAGTTCATCTTTCTGGGCATAAGCTCCTTAACCAGACAGTGAAAGGAGACAGTTGCCTTGCAGAATTGTCCTGGCAATGATAGGGGATTCTGTCAAACCAGCTCTTTTCCTTCTAGAAGCATATACTAGATTCTGCCCTACAACCCTACTCATCCATGTATTTCTCTGGGTCTCAGTTTCTCTCTCTCTAAAATGGACATAGTGGTTACACCCATCTCATTACATTGTTTTGGAATTTGAATGTGAATACTCACTGCTGATTTCTGCATTTGTTAGCAGTAGGTATATTCTTAGGTATAATCTTCTGGCTGGGGCAGACATGAAAGACCGTCTTGAGAGATATTTTCCTCCCTTTCCAACTTCCTTCTCACAGAACCCCAGGCTTGGCTCCCAGACCTTCTGATTCCTTGAAGGCAGCTCCCAGACCAGAACTAGCATCCTGCTCTGACCTCCTGAAACCACTCAACAGGCAGCTAGGTGCTAGCACGCTCCAGGCTGCATGGGTTCACCCTGACTTTTCCACCTGTGTGTGATGCAGCATCCCATTCCAGGACCGCCAGTTGCTGACTCCCCAGGACGCTGACTGGCCATACACTTACCTCATCGACCTTCTTATTCGGTGCCTTCCTTTGCTGCCACAGCTGCTGCAGCTGCTACTCTCTGAATTTCTGCAAAGCCCGCGTTTGAGACCCAGAATGAATCACACGAAGACCCATCCGTCCTCCCGCCTCTGGCATGAGCGCGCAGTGCTGACTTGCATCATGTGGCCAGCAAGCCTCTGCCTCTGCAGAGCCCTTCTTCTGCTCCACAGCTGCTGTGAGATCCACAGCCAAGAGGGATAATTAGACGACCACTGGACCTGAGTGGAAGTCAGCGCTGTATCCTAGAACTGGAGAACCATGGACTGATACTGAAGCAGGCTTTAAAACGCTTCCGTGGGAACAGCGCTCTTGGGTCAGGCAAAGGGACCCTGTTATGGCTAACTATCAGAGTCCCAATCAAACAGCTCACGTTTGAGAATGGAGGATAATCTATTAGTAGATGAAAGCTTACAGAGGTAGGAAGGACAGAGGGGTGGGATGTAACCGCACATGGGCAAGAGATTCTTTTGTAGATAATGAAAACGCTCTAAAATTAAGTAGCAATGTTGGCACAAGTCTGGATTTCCTACACACCAGTAAGAGGTCTGCTGTAAAGGGGAGGAGGTAAGTGAGCTATAGCTTAATATTATTAAGATTTAAGAATGGACTCCTAACGTGAACCCATCCGAAAGGCCTCTCTGTTCTGCTGGTCCCCCATGAGAGCTGCCAGGAAGCAGATGTGCTGTTGGGACAGTGCCACAAACCATTAGGAGACGCACAAATATTAATTGGTGATAATATTTTTCCATCCAGCTCAGCGCTTTCTTCACCGGGTGCAATTGCGCCCCAGAGGACATTTGGCAATGTTTGAAGACATCGTTGTCACCATGCTTGGGAACAGCTGCTGGCATTGGTGGGAAGAAGCCAAGGACACTCACTGCTAGGTATCCTCTACCACACAGACCAAGTGCCACCCAGAGCACCTCGCTGGAAGCCCCTCCAGTGCTAAAGCGGCAGCACGTGAGGCTCTGCTTACCCTCTTTTCAGGTAAGTTTCTTCTTTAAGGCTCAAAGCTGAATATCTAAGACAATTCCAAAGTTATTTTCCCAAGGTAGTTTTCTTTGTAGGTAATTTGATAGTGATAGCCTAGTTTCAATTTGTTCCAGATTCACAAGAAAAACAGACTTTTTTTTTTACAACTTCTCAATGCATTTCTTTTGTAAGAAAAGGTAGGTAAATTCTTCATGAGAATATTGTATTTTCAGTAAATTAAAAAGTTTGTATGTTCAACGTGATTGTTTCCTAAATTTCTTATGTATTCCTTTGGGCAAAAAAAAAATAAGAGCTTATATTCAGCTGAATAAAAACAATATTGCCTTTTCTCTTAAAAATGAAATTGCAAAGAAGAGTGTCTTCCTGAGAACACAGAAGTGCGCGTTTTGCCGTTGGAGGGAGTCAGAGACGGAAGGTGCGAAGTGGAGGAAGTACTAAAGCTCTGAGTTGAGCTGAGTTTGAGTCTCAGCTCTGAGTTTGGTACCCAGTGGCCCTGGCAGCTCACGGTTCTCCCTGAGCCCGAGTTTCCCCTTACAGAAACAAGGTGACAACACTCATTTAGAAGCCCATGTGAGCACTGAGCCAACGGTCACTTCTGTTCTCCTCTTTTTTGGTAGGTTTGGCCAGTGGCCCAACCTGACCCAGACATGATGCTGACACTCCACCCCTCTTCCAGTTAAGATTCATTGGTACGTCCTTCACAGATGCCAATGGTAGTGTACACAACAGTATAGACAGAGAAGGATACAGCCCAGTGGTAGAGCACTTGCCTGGCATATACAAGACACAGAAAGAAATGGCAGAAATAAGCAAGCTTCCAGAGGCTTCTTTGTCCATTGTCAGGCCTACAGCAAGAATGACTGGTGACAGCACCAAGCATCTCCTTAGACTGGCATTTTAGGGTGGTCAGTAGCCATCCCCTCTCTGCACTCAAGCAGATTCCAAGTATACCTTGAGCCGGTTGTGAGATAATGCTGTTGGTATCTGCCCCATAGCTTCTAGTTTTATTTTTAAAGTTTTACTTCAATATTAACTATACATAAAAAAATAGGTTTCATGATGACATCTTCATATATGTATATAATATGCTTCAATCATATTCACCCTATGTTGCTGTCTTAGTTAGGTTTATATTGCCATGCTAAACACTGTGACCTAAGGCACCCCGAGGAGGAAAGGGCTTTTTCAGCTTATTGTAAAAAGGTTATTTGAGCTTACGGGTCACAAGTCCTTCACGTAGGGAAGTCAGGACAGAAACCTAGAGGCAGAAACTGAAGCAAAAGCCATATAGGAATATCACTCACAGATTTGCTCCTCCTGGCGTGCTCGACCTAGTTTCTTATCCAGCCCAGGACCACCCACCCAGGGTAGGCTGGACCCTTCTGCATAAATCATCAATCAAGAAAATGTCCTATGGGTTTTCCCATAGGCCAATCTAATGGGGGCAACTTTCTCAGTTAAGGTTCTCTCTTCTCGGATGACTCTAGCTTGTGCCAAATGGGGGGGGGCATCTCACCAACACTGTTACCCTTCCTCGTCCCCTCCCAGATCCACCAATCCTGTTCTTCCAAATTACTGTGTGTGTGTGTGTGTGTGTGTGTGTGACTGAGTTTTATTAGTATATGGGTAAAAGTTTGTTTATAGGAGCGTGGGCACCTTACCAGTGATTACACCCACTGAAGAAAACATGTATCCTTTTACCAACCACTCACTGAAAATGTATTCTCAAGAATCAGTAGGGCTCCATGAACCCCTCCCACTCCCATAACAGAATCATGACAGGCCTAAACATGTGTAGGACTTGTTTGGAGAATCACAGCCCACACAATTCAAGAGTGCAACAGCTATGTCATGCTGAAAAGTCAGATTTCCACACTGCCCCCATCCCGTTTGACCTGACTCTTCTTTCCCCACAATGTTCCCTAAGCCTTAGGGGTGGGGTGTAGATGTCCTTTTTATAGCTGGGCATTCAACAGCAACTTGCTCTCCATGCTTTGACCAGTTTTGAGTTTGTGTAGTCACCCCAAGCCCTGGCCAAGAGGCTCCTCTGACTGCAGCTGGCAGCAGCATTGATCTACAGTCATAAACACAGAAAGGGATTTTACTGAAAAGTCATATCCATTTAGCAAAACAACAGCAGGAGTTGCTCCCCTTGGTCCTGTGACCTCCCCCATCCACCTTTGACTGGGTATACAGTACCAGATGTGAATTGTCTCCTGAGGAGCAGGCATCAGATCTTATCATAAAGTGGTTGGTTACCCCATCACAGACTTGCCATTACTGCACCAAGGGGCATATCTCACCCAGCTGTTCAGTGCTGTTATACACAAGGCCCACAACTGGGTGGAGACTGTGGATAACAGTTCTCATCCAACAGTCTCCATAGCGCCTTCTAGTCCTCCAGGACCAAGAGGGCTGCTTATCAGGGAGGAAGCTTCCAGTCACCCAGTTTCAACCAGGCTTCTCTATGTCCTATGACCAAAGTATATGGCTTTTCAGTGATAGGGTCTTACCATGTAATTCTGGTTGGCAACTTACAGAAGTGGAAACTGCCTGTATTATGTGGGGGATTTCTGGGACACCCTAGCCAACAGCTTATAGGAAGCTAGCCCACACCTGACACTTGGGTTCTCTTTAATTACTCACCCATGTAGTCTGAGGATGACTTTTAAAATGGGTGGGGGGTTGAGGGGTTCGGAGGAACTAGTGAGATAACACCACAGATTAAAGCATTTGTCATCAAATTTGATGACTTAGATTTAATCCCCAGCATCCATAGGGAAGCAATGAAAAGCTTCTGCACCCCATAAGCCTCTCAGCTGATGCAACAATCCAAACAGACCAAGTCAAGCTGAATTAGAAAAACCCCAAGTTTAAAGGCTAAAAATGCTCCCAGATGATTTTCCAGCCACCACTCCCCCCCCCCAAGAGAGGAGATGGGAAAAGAAGACTGGAAAACCATGCATCTGTTTTCTGAGGAACAGTACCCTGTGGGAATGGTCTTGAGCATCTCTGGGGGAGGGAGGGTCAGCTTTCTGAGCTGCAGCAGTGTCTGGAGAGAGACGGGGCAGGAACTTGGGATGGGGCTTCCACGGGAACATTCAAGTTGTCCTCTGACTTCCACATGTATACCATGACACATGCAATCACACACACAAGCACACTAAATAATTAAAAAAAATAAAATGTAAGAAAATACTAATAAAAATCTTCCCAGTTCTCAGGCTTGCTTATATCTTTTTTCATGATCCATTCCTCTTGATTGCCCCTCTTCCTCCATCTCTTTACGCCCTTCCCACTTAAACACATCCACCTCCATTAGTCTCTCTTCCACTTTCATTCCACTACCCCCTCCCCTAAAAGCATATTTCCCCCTCTAGTACCTGGAATGGGGTACGTAGTATCGAGTCATTGGCCAAAGGAACCCTATAGACACTCCAAAAAAAATCACAGTCTATTGACAAGTCCATTACTCTCTACAACCTAATACTGATTACACCACTTACTAAACTCATCAAACATGGAGAAAGCAAGCTGCTGCCCCACTAGATCCTTCACTCCTACAGACCAGCATTTATGGAGCTGGGAGGTACTTTGGATACTACAAGAGGAGAAAATGTATTATCAAAATCACCAAACTACAAAATCTGTGACCTATAATTGTGACCTGCCTGCAAGATGTACCGATGCAATAGTGGCATAAATACTACAGAAGTAACCAATCACTTTATTTTCTTTTCTTCAAAATGGATTTAAGGCCTACTGTATGAGATGGAACCCATTTCTGACACTACTAAGGGGGCCCAAAACCTGAGATTAGGTAGGTCATGACCTATGGGAAAGCCTACTACTGTTATTCTGCTAAATAATGATAGCAATAAAATTGCTTTTAATGATACACTGCTCTACCCATAGATCAGTGCATCATATAACCCTCATCAGAGAAGCATGTTGCAGTAGATAGTAATTAGTGTGAAGACCCATAACTGGACAGCATACAGAAGTGAGAGACCTTGGAGCACTCAGTTGTAAGTGGGAAAACTTTACCAAATCCCTCCACTCAGTGCTCAGGGGTCTATGTGGAAAAGGAAATGGAAAGATTACAATCGCCTGAGATGGTGAGTTACTACAGGGAAAAAGTGTCATCCAGACCAAAATGGCTGATGCACATATAAACGCACAAAGACTTTGACAGAAGACATAAGACCTTCACAGTTTCAAATAAGACAAAATCTCAACACTGAAAAAAGAAAATAGACACAAAGTCCCACCCCTAACTAAGAAGCTATTTAAAATTAATACTTATGGGGGTTTCTCCAGTGTAGAATTACTGGGTATATAAACCACACTCCATGGCAGGTACCATGTCCAGGAGCAGTTGGCCAACAACTCCATGGTTCTTTATGCACTTTTGGTTTCTTTGGAGTTTTATTTTGATTTTTGATGGTTTATTTGTTTTAATTTCATTCTGTTGTTATTTTTTCACCTCTCCTTGGTCCTTTTCTAATTTTGTGGGCTCTATATATGCTATGGGATAATGCTCTTGTACACTGTAAAAATTTGTCACTCATGTTGGTTTAATAAAATGCTTATTGGTCAGTAGCCAGGCAGGAAGTATAGGTGGGGTGATCAGACTAAGAGAATTCTGGGAAGAGGAAAGGAAGAGAATCGGTCGCCAGCCAGCTGCAGAGAAATCAAGATGAGAATGTCTTACCAAGCAAAGGTATCAAGCCACGTGGCTAAACATAGACAAGAATTATGTGTGAATTTAAGTTGTAAGAGCAGTTAGTAATAAGCCTGAGTAATATGTCAAACAGTTTATGATTAATATAAGCCTCTGTGTGTTTATTTGGGACTGAATGGCTGCAGGACTGGATAGGACAGAAACTTATGTCTACATATACTCACTCAACTCTCTCATAAATACATACATATATAAAGTCTGGGCTGGGAATGTGGCTCAGTTGGTAGACTGTCAGACTATTTTGGTTATGGTTCCAGAGGAAGAATCCATAAAAGCAAGGAGCTAAACGATCACATCTTCAACCACTTGTAGAAAATGGAGATTGGAGAGTTGGAGAAGAGGCCTAGCTAACCCCTTTGGAGTATGGATGATCATGAAACCTAGACATCAGACAATGAGCTATTTAAACTATCAAGATTTAGTCAACAGGACTTGGTTTACTGCTTGAGCTTTTTACTTATTTACTTACTTATGTGGTCTTTCCTCTTTCAGTAGAGATGTTTGCAGTGTTGGCAGGGATTAAGTTGTCATAGGGTTGAAGTGACATTTTCCTCTGCTAGACTGGCATTCAGGGCAGTAGACTCTGTCTTCAGTCTTCCTGAGTGATTAGAATATGGTCTACAATAATAGTCACTATTCATGTGTGGACTCACTATTAAAATACAACAATAGTCAACTATAAAACAACTGCTCCATAAGTGCGATCATTTTAGGGAGTAAAGTACTGTGTGTGCTAATAAATTAGTTACAAGGTATGACTGGAAAAAAAAGAAGGGAAAAAAACACAGTAAGACTAATGGCTGAGATAATAGAAGGACAAGTAAAAGGAAGGAAGTAGAAAGAGAAATTGTAGGAACAAAAACTGGGGAGCAGGGAGGTGAAGTGTTTGAGTTAAAGGTTAGAGACATGTCATCAAACAACATAGAATAGCTCTGTCTCTCCAGAGGCTAAGGCACAGGTACCGTCTAAACCAAGCCAGACTGTGAGAGAAACACACACACACGGGTAGGGGAAGTGAGCTAGTCTGTTAAAATGATATTGGGTATTAAACAAAGACAAATTCAATGTGGAGGAAAAGAGCTGGATGGAGGAGATAAGGGACGCAAAATTGACAGGCTTACATCTGACCCTCGCAAATTTCCCCAGTTGGAACGCTGTCTCACCTCTCGGAGGGCCTCTAAAATGGGCAGTCATTCTAACTCAAGGCTAGCTTGCTTAACTTCTTGTTTCTTCTCTTATTGTAGTTCAGAACCAAAAGGTTAATTCAGCAGAAGTTTGAATTTTTATCAGCAAGACATCAGTGACCTTCATTTCCTTTCATGTCTACAAAAAAAAGCAAGCTGACTTAACCCTAGTGACACACTCTCCCTTTGGCCACCTCCAGACCATGCTCACCATTCCTGGCCAGCTTATCAGCCTATCTCTACTCCTGACTCAGAGACACCACCTGACTTGAGTCCTTACCTCAGAATTCCACTCAGTTGGGATGTGCTCTTGGGAGAGGACATTGATGATGCCTGGACATTTCTAAAATGATAGCACTGTGCTGGAGACTTGGTATACACCATCTGTTTGATGAGTCATCATAGTGCTAATCATAACAGACCTTCAATGATGGCTTGATTCTAGGGAGCAGCGAAACACAGTGCATACATAGTAATATGCATGGTTTTCACAACAAATGTGAAGTATCTACTGGTATTATGCCCACTTTTCAGATGAGAAAATTGAGACACAAATTTATGTCATCTACTGAAGACACAAGAGCAAAGTCAGGCTTGAACTTTGTACACCAAGGGTTTTAGAATGTGCTCAAACAGGTGCCTCTCTCAGAACTTAATAACTTGCTTCATTCACCTTGGCTCACTGTCTTAGTCAATGGTCTGATGCTACGACAAAACATAATACAGTGGATAATTATAAACAGAAGAAGTTACATGGCTCATAATTCTGGTAGTAGAGAAGTTCAAAAGCATGGTGGCCACACCATAACATCATAACATGGAAGAGACCCAAGGGGAAGACAGAACTTGAAAACTTTCATAAAAAAAAAATCCAGTTTTAACAAAGACTAATCCACTTCCACAATTGAGATGTTAATCTATTCATGAGGGTGGGGCCAGGCCTTCTGGTGTGGCCCCTTCTCAGTGTTCTCAAATCAGGGATTAAGTTTCCAATACAGGAACACTGGCAAACAGTCAAACTATGTCACCAGGAGATCAGTGCTGTTTGGTCAAACCTCCTTTAGCTTAAACCAGCACATTGGGGCAATAGTTGAAGTCCAGTACTTTAAAACAAGCACATGTGCCTCTGATTCAAAAACACAATGTCTAGGGAGTAAAAACAAGTTCTTCAACATGTCTTAATAGCCAAAGAACTGTATCCAGTTTTCTTATTGGATCATTTGGTATTTTGATGTCTAGTTTATTGAGTTCTTTGTGTATTTTGGAGATCAGCCCTCTGTCAGATTTGGGGTTGGTAAAGATCTTTTCCCATTCTGTAGTCTGCCATTTTGTCTGTTGACCATTTCCTTTGCTTTACAGAAGCTTCCAGTTTCAGAAGGTCCCATTTACTAATTGCTACTCTCAGTGTCTGTGCTACTGGGGTTATATTTAGGAAGTGGTCTCCTATGCCAATGCTTTCAAGGCTACTTTCCACTTTCTCTTCTGTGATGTTCAGCGTGGTTGGTTTTATGTTGAGGTCTTTGGTCCATTTAAACTTGAGTTTTGTGCATGGCGATAGATATGGATCTATTTGCATGCTTCCACATGTCAATATCCAGTTATGCCAGCACCATTTGTTGAATATGTTTTCTTTTTTCCACTTTATATATATATTTTTTTTTTGCTTCTTTGTAAAAAACCAGGTGTTCAAGGGTGTGTGGATTGATATTCGTCCAGGTTTTCAACAACTCCACTGGTCCTCCTGTTTGTTTTCATGCCAATGCCAGGCTCTTTTCATCACTGTAGCTCTACAACAGAGCTTGATGTCAGGGATGGTGATATCTCCAGAAGTTCCTTTATTATACAGGATTGTTTTGGCTATCTTGGTTTTTGGTTTTCCATGTAAAGTTGTGTATTGTTCTTTCGAGGTCTGTGAAGAATTTTGCTGGAATTTTGATGGGCATTATGTTGAATCTGTAGATTGCTTTTTGGTAAGATGGCATTTTTCCTATGTTAATGCTACCTATCCAAGAGCTTAGGAGATCTTTCCATTTTCTGATGTCTTCTTTGATTTCTTTCTTCAAAGATAAAAGTTTTTTTATTATATAAGTCTTTCAGTTATTTAGTTAGAGCTATACCAAGATATTTTATGTTATTTGTGAAGCCTAGGATTTTTAACTCTGTCAGTTTAACCAGAGCCAACAACCTGAACAAATGGGCTTTCTGAAGGAAAAACTCCCAGAATTCCCCACTCTAAGGAGGCAGCCTTTCCAGCTCTGAAGCGAATCCCCTCCCTGCCAGTGTCATCACCTGTCAACAAACATGCTTCCAAGTACAGAAAGACCACATGCTGCTGCTCCCAAGCATCCATGAGTGGCAGAAAAGAGGGCAGGATAGGAGGGGGTCCTCAGGCTCCCTCCAACAGCCAGTACCTACCTGCACACCAGCTGTATCTGTCGGGCTATGCCAATAACAGCACCTGGCAGGAAGTTGTCAACATCCTCAAACAGCTCTCAGATGAAAAAGTATAAGATACAGACCTAAACAGAGAACTCTCAACAGAGGAATCTCAAATGACCAAAAGACACTTAAGGAAATGCTCAACATCCTTAGCCATCAGAAAAATGTGAATCAAAACAACTCTGAGATTCCATCTTATGCCTGTAAGAATGGCCAAGATCAAAAATACTAATGACAGCTTATGCTGGAGAGGTTGTGGAGAAAAGGGAACAATTCTGTATTGCTGGTGGTAATGCAACCTGGTACAGCCCCTTTGGAAGTCAGTGTGGCGATTTCTCAAAAAATTAGGAATCAGTCTACCTCAAGACCCAGTAATACCACAGCAACATTATTTGTAATAACCAAAACCTGGAAACAACCTAGATGCCCTCAACTGAAGAATGGATAAAGAAAATGTGGTACATTTACACAATGGAGTATTACTCAGCAGTAAAAACAATGACATCTTGAAATCTGCAGGCAAATGGATGGAACTAGAAAAAAACATACTGAGTGAGGTAACCCAGACCCAGAAAGACAAATATAACATGTTCTCACGCATAAACGACTGTTAGACATAAAGCAAAGGATAACCAATCTACAGTCCACAACCCCAGAGAACCTAGACAACAAAGAAGACCTTAAGAGAGACATAAATGATCCACCCAGAAAGGAAAAAAAGACAAGATCTCCTAAGTAAATTGGGAGTGTAGGGGCAGAGGGGAGGGTGGAAAGGGAAAGAGGGAAGAAGGAAGAGGAGAGAGGAAAAAATAAAAACAGTAAATAAAATTAATTAATAAAGAGCCAAAGAACACTTTCAAAATTGGATAATACATAGATTTCAGCATTCAAAGTGCTTTCATTTTAAAATAAAACAGTTACTCATAATAAATACCCTAAAATATTCATCTAGTGTGTGCAAAGCTCTAGGACTGAGTCCACAACGTATTAATAGTAGTGATGGTTAATAAATAAATAGGCAAACTTTCTAGTGTTCCATTCCCCTTAGTAAGCAGAAACATTTCTAGGGCTGAAAAAATGCTCAGTTGCTAACATGCTTAGCATACATTTAAGTATGAGCATCTGAATTCAGATCCTAGCATCCCGAGCATAAAAAGCCAGGTGCAGTGGTACCCACCCATAATCCCAGTTGGGAAAATCCCTAGAGCATGCTGGCCAGTCAGTTTCCAAAGGTCAGACTCCAGATTCAGTGAGAAACTTATCATCATCATCATCATCATCGTCATAATAATAATAATAATAATAATAATAATAATAATAAATACGGGAGGCAGAGGCAGGTGGATCTCTGAGTCCAACACCAGACTGGTCTACAGAGTAAATTCCAGGACAGCCAGGGATACACAGAGAAACCCAGTCTCAAAAAAACTCAAAATTATTATTATTGTTATAATAAGGTGGGAATAATAATAACATATATTAGTATATTAATAATAAGGTGGGAAGCTACTGAGGAAAATACCTGACGTTGACCTCTGGCCTCCACATGAGGACACACCACACACACACACACACACACACTGAACTTTGATAGACTCCTTCATGGTCCAGTTTAGCTCTTGGTGAGATGATCCTATGGCCATTTCTGTACCTATTACTGCCCATTTCAGGAGTCCTGAGTCTGCAGCCATGATGCAGGTGAATTATCCCAAGTACTGGATCCAATAAAGCACCTGGAGACCAACCAGAGTTGAACAAACACTCCCCGAGTGGCTGTGTGCTATTACCATTCCCATGCACACCACAGTCAGACTCCGAACCCAAAAGTCATCTTCAGGGAAACAGAATGCCTGTGACAGAGTTGTCCTAGTGATCCAGCATTTCATCAGCGTCACAAGAGCGAAAAGAAGTGCACACAAAAGATCTGTCTCTGGTGGTTACCCCGTCAGGATCCACCTTCACGACATGTTTCTCTGCTCAGAATGCCCTTTCCCATCCAATGCCCACTTTCATCTCCTCTCAGCAGCCCTCAGACGCTCCCACCCCGGGAAAGCCCCTGTGTCCGTGCTCCTCTTCCCCACAGCATCTTGTACCTATTCTATCTCCAACCACAACTGCGTGTGACATGGCCAGCTCGGATCTGTCTCCACCACCTCAATGAGAGCAGGCAGACCTCGTGTTTAAGCATGTCATGTGGCCCTCATGAAGGAAGGCCTTCGTGAGGAGAGCTGCACTCGTGGAAAGGCGTGGGGGAACGG
>LOEQ01000110.1:489913-502413 GCA_001685075.1 Bramus lutescens | reverse complement strand
CGCTCAATGGGTTGCACATGTTTGTCAAAAAGGGCAGATGTCAAGGTGGACTCTGAACAGGTTTCCTAGGGTGGAGAAACAAGAGACCCTAACGTTGTTTCTAAATCGTAGAGACGGATTCTGACTCAGTTCTAGGGACCAGAACTCAAACGCCACGGTGTTACAACCCCACTGCCTTCCCTAGAAACAGAATTTCCAGGCTGTCTGTGCATAGCTCCCATCTGTACCTTCATCTTTACATGGTCCCCATCCCTGTGTCCGCGGTCCTCTTTTGCCCCTGGGTTTAAGACCTACTCAACCTGCGATAATGTCATCTCTAGCTAATCACATCTGCAAAGAGTCTTCTTCCAAAGTAGGTCATGGAGCAGGATTTGCCTGTGTCTTTTTGAGGCACGTAATTTCACTCACTATAGAAGCAACCAATCAAAATTACTTTCTTTCTTTCTTTTCTTTTCTTTTCTTTTTTTTTTTCCTTCTGGTTTTGAGGGGAGAAAACAAAGAATTAGCAGAGGTCGAGCCCTTTCCCTGTGAACTTTCTCCTGCCAGGGGGTACAGATCGAGCCTCTAGGAGTCCAGCGTTGAACTTCCGGTTTGTTGCCTTTCCTTCCCCCAGGGATTCCTTAATCAGGAACAGGCCACGCTCAGAATCACGTGGAACACTGGGAGCTCCATACTTTCGCTTCTGCATGTATCTTGGGCAGGTATTGCTCCTCGGCAGGGTCCCCAGGTTTTGTCCCAGGGTCTTGAGAAAAGGGACTTGGGATTTTTCCCTTACAGGGAACACTTTTGCTGGCTTCCCTGTGTGATTCTGGGAGAGATGTTTCCTAGGTAGAATTCACTGCACGTCTCTATTTTGTATTCTGACAGTGAGTGGAGCATAATCCACCTTCCCTGAAGTGCTAATCAACTTACTTGCCAAGTCCTTTCCTAAACAAACTAACCGTGTGCTCCTTTCTCCGTAAGAAATGCCGAATCCAGTGCTTTCTGCGTTGCTGATGAGCCCGGAGACCTTCATTTCATTATCAGGGCGTCCCTGGCCTATGGGGAGAACTGCCTGGAATGTCTAAAGCCTTCTCTGTTGTTGAAGTTCATTGTATTCCATTTCTGTGTGCTGCTTCCATTGTGATCTTGAACATGGGCTGTATACCAAAGTGCTACCAGGCGGGAGAAAACACAAGAATAAGATGATTGTGATGTCAAAAGAACAGAGTCCGTTTAAAATGCCCACTTTTCTTCGCAGATTTAATCTCTCACTCCTTGATCTGCATAAGCTTGATCGTCACCAATGGCTGATCATAAATATCATCAGTTAATTTTTCCAGGAATATTTGGGAAGATTTCTCAGCTGTTCTGCATAACGTATTGTGGCTCAGCTACTCACATTCAGATGGGAAGCTAGGCTGGTTTATCTAGGAGCAAATGTTGCACAGGATACCCAGACTCCGAGAGAGATGGGGAGGCCTCTCTGGTGGGTTGAGTCCTTCAGCCTAGCCCAGGCTTCAGCAAGGCCCCTGACAACCCTGTGCATTTGACAGGGCTCATTTGCATCTTCAAAGACAGGGTCCATTTAAATTCACAGCCTCCACAGCAGTCGGCTGTAAGAAATGATGATGACATTGACATTTGCCCCTTTCTTCAGCTGTGAGTCAGAACATAAGCACCGGAGTGCCAAAACTTTAAGGAGATAGCGTTCGTGTTCTGGTCTGAATTAATATGAGCAATATATATGCTTGTCCTATGCCCCATGACCACTCTGCAGTGATGGTATAATTCATCATTCAAATGCAGCCTCCTCTGAGAGCAAAGGAAGATGTGCTTTTAACAGCTTCAGGAAAAATATTCATTTGCAGGACCATCGCAAGTAAATTTGGAAATATCCAACCACCCAACACCACTTCTCCCTTTTCTGTCTCCTCAAGGTCCAGATATCGTCACCCCTTTCACTGCCTCATCCCTGGATGTCAGGTCCTTCAGACCTTCCGTGACTCAGTGGGAAGTGACGGCCATGGGCTGAGGCTAGGGCAGAGGCAGTCAGAAGCTGGTGGCTGCTACTTCTCCAGTNCCCCCCCCCCTTATTCTCACACGCAGAGTCTCCCACCATCCCCACATGAAACCACCTCGGGATAGCTGAGTGTGGATCTCGGCGATGTGTGACCTCTGAGTGGATTTGGGAAGCTTCTTTCCAACCGCATCCGACTCCTCATTGCCAAGCCCCGCCTCATGCCGTGATATCCACACCAGCTCCTCAACCCCTCAGGTGTGTCAAGGAACGCAGAAACATCTGAACTTCTACTAGGCAAACAGTATCAAATAACACTTTAGGATGAGCCACGTTTAGCTTTGGAGACAGGAACAGATTTATGGTCATAGACGTGGAAGAACCCTTGAAAGACATGGCTGTCCCACACTAATGCCAAACAATAAAGTTCAGTCATTCAAAAATTATTCAGGAGAATAAGTGTTGTTGTTAGAATTTTTCTCAAATTAGAACTTCCAAAAAATTTATCTCAATAATTCTAGTTTCACATTTGCTGATCCGGGCAGCAGAAACTCCTTGTGTTTAACATGCTCTGCAGCTCGGGGCCTGCTTTTCACCTGCCAACAGAGAGCACTCCCTTCTCTGTACTCTTTTCTAACACGTCTGTCATCTGTCTTGGTTCACGAGGTTTCACAGTAGACATCCCAGGGTTGGTCCAGGAAGAATGGATTTTCTGCCTGTTATTTCCAGAGCCTGGTAACATGACTCTGCTGAGACCCCTAACTGTTGTCCGTGTTTGTCTAACCAATTCCTACCTTTACAATTTGTTTCTAAATATCGGATTCGTATCTAGAGTTTGAAGATTCCGTATCCTGATATAAAGGGTCCCTAGGATTGTGGTTTCAAATCCCTTTCTTGGTTAGCTTAAGACATTTGGGTTCATATTTACATCTGTATTAATTAAGCCAATTAAGAGGAAATCCATGGCAAAGATAGTTGAAATAGATTTATGAGAGCCTTGTCTAGGGAAAATGCATAATTTCCTGCAATTACTAGACACTAAGTTTGTTTAGTGGCTTGAATTCATTTAAAGCCCAACCTGTCTTTCCAGAAAAAATGTTCACACGTTTGCAATGTTTCCAGGGAGGACCCTTCCATCACTCACCTTGAAGTAAGAACAGGATGTATGGTATCATTAGGGAGGTTTTGCTTCCAGTCCGTGCTTGTGATATATGCTGAAGCTGAGGCTCTAGTAAGGCATGAATTATATCCTTAATGAGACCAGTTCTGGGGCCTTAAAAAATTATCAGACTTCTTCGGGCTTGGCATTCTCATTCATAAAACATGGGCCACAGAGTAGAATTAGAGTTGACCTCTTGGGTTATAAATGTCATGAATTCCATGTCAGGCTAGCAACACCATTCCTTAAATGTGTAGAACACATTGTTTGTGTGAAATACTCAAAATACACAGAAAATTACAAAAGGCACTAAAAAATTTCTTTGAAACCTTATGAAGGAAAAAATGAAGAAAAAGTGGAGTAGAAGGAGGAGTTGGAAGGAAGGAAGTGAGTAAGGGAGGGAAGGAAGGAGGGAGGGATGGTGGGAAGGAGGGAAGGGAAGGGAAATGCTCAACAGGAAGGCTTAAATGGCCATTTTAAAATTCCCCTAAGTCCTTACCTGCCACCACCTCAGACAATGGGCACCGTCTCCATCTTTACTTCTGTAGTTTGGGGATAGGGCCAGATGTGTGAAGACCATGACACCATTTTTGTGTATTTGTTCTAGGTTTTATACAAATGATGACATGTTGAATTCTGAAGTCCCTCTCACCTCTAGCTTCAGCTTCCAGGGGCATTGGAATCAACACTATTATTGGATGCACCTATGAGATTTCTCTTGGGAGTTTATCTCACTATCAAATCCCTTACCCCATGTATCGCTTTTGCTTTCCTCCTGGGAGCTCTCTTGGATTTGTTCAATTTCCCTGAACTCTGTTATTCCTGTCATAATCTCAAAGTGTATATGCTTGAAGAAGGACAAGTCTTATCTGGATTTAAATATTAAATGAAGGTAACAATTATAGAAAACGAGTCCACTTTGCAGTGAGGCTTCTCTGAAGAACTGGCAACAACCTCCTGATTACTTGTCATGAAGAGAAGCAATTTCCATGGGATGCAGAGTAAAGAATGATGGTTTTGTTCTGTTTATAGCCAGTGTCTGTTGGGAAGGCTCCAAGAATGACTTGCTAAACACTTGTATGGATTGGTAAATATCTCACACTTATTTATCAACACTGTCTCTCTTACAAGGTAACCACAGGAACTCCATCTAGTTGAGTGTGATAGAGAATAGCAATGTATAATAGAAGTTCTGTGAACATGGTAACGAAAGTCTGTTCTAGATGCAAGGCGCTGGGGAAAAAACCGAGACAAAAGCAGATTGTAACCTTTATTTGGACCAGAATTCCACACCCTGTAATTATCAGACCAAAAGAAAACTGGAGTCAGCATTATCAAATCCCCTTCGGCTAAAAATGGGTGAGGGTGCTAATGACCACTTCCTGCTGAACATCTCACATTAATACAATGCAACACTCCAACATCTGGCAGAAATCTCGCTTTCAGGGTTTTATAATGATTTCTGATATAGGAATACTGAAAGTCCAGGCCATTGGATAAAATTATAGAAGCCAAGCCAAGATGTGAGCTCTAATGGAGAGAATAATACTAACTGCTCAGAGAAGGCCTACTGCTTAGACAACAGAAAACACCCCCAGTACCAATAAACTACAATGCTTCTGAAATAAAGGCCAAGTTAATTTTCCACTGGAGGAACACCTGCCAGATTGCAACTATTCACCTGGGAAAGGAAGGTCTTCTCTGAGGTTCTGAGAAACTGGAAATGTGGGTTTTGTCGGTGCTGCTTTGTTTTGTTTTGTTTTGTGATATAAATCAAGAATTTGATAAAAATTTGTTAAATAAAATTGTTTTCATTAGTTTTAACAAAATACCTGGGTTAATTCATTTAACACTTTATATATTAATGTCAAAACATAAGTCTAGGTACAGTTGCTCCTTAACCACTGACAGATTTACATCCCGGGAACCCATTACAGATTGAAAATATCCCACATTGGAAATGCTCGGCAAAATGGCTAGGAAACTCAATGCACTTACAGCATCACTTGCCCCCTCCCCATCATGGTGTTGAGAGGGCAATAGGGCCCAGCACTGTGAAAATAAGATTCTACTTACATCAGACTGGGCAGGGTGGTCAGCATTCAAAATTCAAAGCATAGTTTCTATTATATGTCTCATAAAGTCAAAGACACCCCTATCCACTATCCTATGGGGGTGGATGAATGGGGTAAAGAGAAGGAGGAAGAGAAAGAGCATGCGGATCAGAGTCAGTTTCATTGGTGGAGAAGTGCCAAGAGGCTCGGCATTCTAATGCTAAAAATGTCAAATAGTGCTTTTTTAAAATGTTTTAAATTTTTTAAATTGTATTTATTTTACATCCCAGCTACAGTTTCCCCCAGTCTTCTCCTCCTAGTCCTTACTCCCCACACAGATCCCCTTGCTTCTACCTTCTAATCCCCTCCTCTTTGCTCTCCCATGAGTATCAATAAAACATGGTGCAGTGGTTTGGAAGAAATGGTCCCCAAAGGCAGATGCATTATTAGAAGGTGTGGCCTAGTTGGAGGAAATGTGTCACTGTGGGGGCAGGCTTTGAGGTTTCTTTTGCTTAAGCTTCCCTCAATGTGACAATTGCCTGCCTACGAAGTTGTAGGACTCTCAGCTCCAGCACCATATCTGCCTGTACACTGCCATCTCCCCACCATGATGATAATGGACTGAACCTCTGAAACTGTAAGCCATAAACTCAAGTAAATATTTTCCTTATAAGAGTTGCTGTGGTCATAATGTCTCTTCACAGTAATAAAAAAAAGCCTAAGACAGAAGTTGGTACCAGGGACAGGTGTATTGCTCTGATAGACCTGACCATGCTTTTATTTAGAGTAATATGGACTTTGGTACTTTGGGTTAGGAAAGCGATAGAATACTTTAAGCACTGCTTAATGGGGCATTCTAGTAGGAGCATGGAAGACAATGGTACTGGGAATGATTCAAAGGGTCGGGAACTGGCTCAAGAGGTTTCAGAGAAAGGCCCTTGTCCGGAGTCTGCCTAAGACTGAAATAAAGAGTTTCAGATTAATTCCAAAATCAGCCTAGTATAGACTCTGTTGTGTAGTTTTTAGTGGTAACACTAATGAAGATTTAAGAAAAGAAGCAAGGTAAACAGGGTAAATTACAAAATGTAAATTTTGAGGAGAAAAAGAACACCAGGAAGTGGAATGGAGCTAAATCTGAAATTAAAGGAGATGAATGAATTGAGAAATTGAATATAGGAAATGGTATCCTCAGGGCAAGATTCCACCTAGGTAAAATTTGAATTTGTGAGAAGGAACTAAAGAAAAGCTTAGAGCCAGGTGTGGTGGGGCACACCTTTAATCCCAGCACTTAAAGTAGAGGCTGGCAGATCTCTGAGTTTAAGACCAGCCTGGTCTACAGAACAGGTTTCAGGATAGCTAATCTTAAACAATAAAAGATGGGAAGCTAGTGAAGGTGTAATTGAATGAGGGTGCAATGTTCCAATCCTAGTAAGCAGTAGAACTTGACAGCTTCAACCACGTGATTCTGGATTTAGAGTTAAGGATAGTAAAAAGATGTAATGGAATAAAGCTACTGAGGCCAAGCATGAGTTAGTGGTGTCCCTGAATGAAGGAAGGCCTACTAGAGAGGCCATTGTGTGAAACTGTGAAGTTGAAGCCTGGATTGCCTTTGAGAATCCAAGACGTTAGAGATGCCAGAGTTGTGGGACACCCACTAACAGGGAGTGGAACCAGCCCAAGAGACAGAAGTGTGTTACAGTCAACAAAGCTGAAAAGAGTTGGGGACATGAAAAGCATTTCAACATCAGGCATGAAGATGCAGAGTTTGGAGTTTGTCCACCTGGTTTTTGGTCTTACTTTTGTCCAGTATTTCCTTACTCTGCTCCCTTCCCTGTGTTTTAAAGTGGTATATCCTGTGCCATTATATGTTAGAAGTATATGATCTGCTTTTTGACTTTTACTGGGGGATAGGTCAAGAGATTACCTTGTATTTCAGAAGAGGCTTTGGACCTTGAAACAAGTTTGAAGCTGTTATAGACTATGGGGACTTTTGAAATTGGCTTATTGCATTGTTTGCATTATAATATGGCTGTAAGCTTCTGGGGGCCAAGGAGTGGAATGTGGTAATTTGGAAGAAAATGGCCCCCAAAGAGAATGACACTATTGGGAGATGTGGCCTTGTTTTAGGAAGTGTGTCACTGTAAGGGTGGACTTTGAGGTCTCTTTTGCTCAAGCTTCCCTCAGTGTGACAGTCACTCAACTTCCTGTTGCCGTCCTATGAAGATATAAGGACTCTCAGTTTCAGCACCACCTCTGCCTGCACACTGCCATGTTCCCCACCATGATGATAATGGGCTGACCCCTGAAACTGTAAGCCATAAACTCAATTAAGTAGTTTCCTTATAAAAGTTGCTGTGATCATAGTGTCTTTTCCTAGCAATAAAAAACCCGAACTAAGACACATGGCATACCAATTGTCATGAAGGAATTGCCATCCAGCAACTGATGGAAGCAGATGCAGACCCAGAACCAAAGATAGGTGGAGTTTGGGAATCCTGTAGAGAAGAAGGAGAAAGGATTTGGAGGAGCCAGAAGGGTCAAGAACAACACAGGAAGGTTCATACAATCAACTAACTTGGGATCATAGGGGCTCACAGAGACTGAACTGGCATGCAGGGAGCCTGCACAGGACTGACTTAGGCTCTCTGCAGATATGTTGCCGTTGTGTAGTTTGGTCCTCTTGTGGGACTCTTAACAGCAAGAGCAGGGGCTATCTCTAATACTTTAATCCGCTTTTGGGACCCTACTCCTCATACTGGGTAGCCTTGCCCAGTCTTAACACGTGGGAAAATGCTTAGCCTTACTGCAACTTGATACACAAATGAGTTTTTGAAAATGTGAATTAGTAACCAGGAGACCATGTCAGAGACAAAGCATCGGATTACACTGTTAAACAATGTGCTGTCCTGCATCTGAGCCTCCAAAGTCAGAGAAAGGCTTCTGCAAACAGCTTTCCAGACTATCAACAGAGCGACAAAATGCCCCTGGAGATCAGAAATGATGGAGAGACCTTCTTAAGCATGAAGAACCAATCTTTACACGTGAGGGAGTGTTTCTGGGCCTCTAGAAAACAGGGAAAATAAACCCAACCTTGGTTTTACTCCCACATAATTCCCTCAACAACCCCCAGCATCATTACTACACACAGCAAGACTTTGACTCTGTTTCATTGATAGGAAGAGTCCCATTTAAAATGTTTAAATATATTGATTTAGTCTCATCCTTCTGTGACTATGATAATGGTTAATATTTATTTTCTATTCCCTCATATAAGGTACCATAGCTAAAGACTTTATATGTATTTTCTGGAACCCGTACCATAATCACTGTTATCTATATAAGTAGCATGGAGGAGTATGAATAGATAACCCATTATAAACTGATTTAGTAAAAAATAATAATAATAATAATAAAGCAAAAAAGAGCTATAGTTTTTTCTCCCTGGCTATACTCTCTGCTTGGTTTGTACCAGACAATCCAATATGCTAAACCTTATTTCTCATCAGCTTCTAGGTCTTCTCCATCATTTTTGACAAATGACCCTGGTTCTAAGGAGGTTGCCCTCGGGCCATGGACAGTGCCATTTTCTCAGGCCCAGTGTCCATAATAGATCCTTGAGTAACAGAATGAGCTTCACCAGAGCACCTCAGCTGGAAACGGAAAGGGGTATGCCATGCTGAATAGGGAATCCCAGGAGGCAAGGTGGATGCTGGGAAAATAACAGCTGCAATTTTTCTCTTTATTTTGGAAAAATAATACAGAAAGGCTGGGAGAGGAAAATGGCAAGGTCCAAAAGTCTGGAGGGAAGTAGTAGGGATAGCATTACTACCAAGCCAGAGCTGACTACGCTAGCAGAATACAGGCACACTCTGTAGGGCATTGGCTGATTGAATACCAAAACCCATAGACGTTCAAGCTTCCGATATGAAGTGTCATCATGTTTGCATGGAACCCAATGTGTTTTTCTAATGGGCTTCAAATCATCTCTATGTACTACTGATGTACTATGAAAGGCTAAGTGTACAATGTTCATACTGTTTAGGGCATGACGACAAGGAAAAGTTCCAACCCAAATGTTTTCCAAAAATAGACACATACATACATAATTTTTTTGACTTATAACCCAGGCTGTCTTCAGACTTGCTACATAGCTAAGGTTGACTTTGAATTCCAACTCCTCCTGCCTCTGTCTCCCAAATCCTAGGATTATAAGCATGTACCATGAAAAGCCTCACAAATGTTTCTGTGTCACTGCTGGCTGAGCCTGTTCTTCTGGAACCCCTTGAGAGAAGAGGCAACAGTACTGGGAGTCTCTAAAACAGGATATCTAAAATAGGGGAGTCCTTCCAGCAGACCTGCAGTGCAGCCCCCATTCAGTCAGCAGCAGTCATTACATGGACTTGGAGAAACTGGGCGAAAAATAATTGTGGAGACATATAGCTTTCTGGAAAAGATAAAAGATGGCCGAAGAGATGGGATTCAATTTTGTCTTCCTGCTCCACCCCTGATGTCTCCACGTTGTTAATGCTGTTTAGCTTCATAGCAGAGAAAGCCGAAGGGCTTTTATGAACTTCCCGAGACAGCCAGGTATGAGGCGGCACACCTGTAATCCAAGCACTTAGGACGTGGAGGCGGGAGGACCAGAAAGCCATTCTCAGCTACATGGTGAGTAAGAGGAACCTGTAACACATGAGATATTGCCTCAAAAGACAGCAAGTTAATTAGTTAATTGGTTAATTAAACATTTCCCTAAATAAAAACGTATTAATGTGGGTTAATGGAACCCATTAATGTGGGTGCTTCTGAAATAATAACTCCTGAGATTCAAAGGGCAGGACCTTGGCAAGAATTATGTCATTATTATTGATGGTGAGTTCAAGCCCCACAAAGGATCTTGGAGCCAAAAGAAATTGAACTGGTATGTGCTGTCTGCCTTCCCGCTGTGTGGCTTCACTGACTCAAATGAGATTTTGTACCTGAGATAGTTCGTCTGAAATGTCAACCTGATGGGATCTAGGATCACCTGGAAGATGGGCATGGTTTGGGGAATTATCTTGGTTGAAGTGCTTAATGCCAAAAGATCCAAATCAGGGTGCAAGAAACTAGTCCCTCAGCAGGTGGTCCTAACCCATGTAAAGTACAGAAAGCAGGCTGAGCACTAGGTAACATTTGCTGTTCTGTTTCCCGACCGTGGTTAGATAGATGCACATGAGCAGCTGCTTCAGGCTCCCGTTGCTGCGACTGTCCCACCATGATGGACTGTGCCTTGAACTGTGTGCCAGAATAAACTATTTTCTCCCTTGAGTTGCTTTTGTGGGGGTTATTTTGCCATGGCCACAGGAAGAGCAAATAATAGCTCCTATTATTTGAAAAAAGAATGTCATTGGATTTCACAGCTGTAGGTAGAGGAGGCTCCATGACAGAGAGGGCAAAGGCAGGAGAGGAGGGGGCTTTCTGCCCATCTGCATGCCAACTGTGAGATCCATGACAGCTGGAATGGGATTATCACGATCAGCCTTCAGGAGGGGCAGGGTGAGGTTAAGGGAGACAATGCAGGCTAAAAATAAAAATACTTGCTACAGATTAGATAGTTCTTGAGGCAAACCTATCAAAATCCGGAGGAAGAATTTGAGGTGTGCTTATCAGTGGAATTCCCAAACTATTTCTTTACATCTGTTTCCTTAGGTTAGTTCCAATTCATTCTTAATAAGATGTCCCAAAGCAAACACCTATGGCTTCTCTTGAGTATGCCAGTTCTGTTAGTTACTTTTACGTCACTGTGAGAAATGATGGATAAAATTGGCTTAGGGAAAAGCTTGTTTGGCTCACACTGTCCAACATGGGGCAAGGGAAAGAGAGCAGCTAGGTGACTCTGCTCTCAGTGGCAGGAATATGATATGGTGGCTCTTCACATCTACCCATATCTGGATACAGACAGGACCAGGAGCATGCCAGGCTGTAACCCTCTGGAGCTGCCCCTAGAGGCCAAAGAATTTTTGGCCCAAAGGCTCCAACACCTTCTTCAACAACAGCTCTAGAGAGCAAGGGCTCAAACACGTGAGCATGTTGGGGACATCTCCAAGTCAAACCTAACATCAGTTATGGCTTCAGGGCCTTTGAAAGTCTCCAAAGGGAAGAGAGGATTGGGAGCAGGAATGGTTCACTGCCACCATCCTGGGGCCTCTAATGTGTAGGACCCCGATGTGTCCCACTAAGCAGAACCACAGTGGCTGGAAGTAAAAAGCAATCAGCGTACAGAGAAGACCTCACTGGCTCACTTAACTTTAAACCAGCGATGTAAATAGGTTTAAGAGATTTAAAATACCATCTTCACTTGTTGGGATCAGGCAAAAGCACCCTGTCCTAAGTAACTCTATTTGGACTTCAGACTCCATTTTACCTGTAGGATGAAACAAAGTTCTGGTTCCCAAGCCCTAGGGGAGCTGAAAACCTTCCAGTGGCTGACCAACCTCACCCCTAAACCATAGAAACCATCTTTATGTATCCTTAGGTCTCTAGAAACATTGTGGCTGTTCCCAACCGCAGAAAGAACAAATGAATCTAATTGCTTGTACTGAAAAGCTTGCATTGTGTGTAGATTGGCAATGATGGAACATCCAAGGAAACCCCTAATCATTAAATCCCGATTGGTGGAAACTGTAACTGTAACTTGGCAGCAAACATTTGTGATTTTTGTGCTTAAATACTTGCCTCAACTGACGTTTGCTGTGGCAGTTCAGCTCCTGGGTCTGTTGTGGCCCTGATCAGTCAGCCCCCTCCCCTTCCCCCTTCTTTGGTGTTACTGTGCATTAAATCTTGCCTTTCAGTAACCTCTTGTGTCTGCTTAGGTTAATTTGGAGCCTTGGACCATAACTAATTTCAAAAGGGGGAAAGAGGCCAAACAGGACACCGATGCCTAGTCAAGAACTGTAACTGGAGTTATGTTCCAAAGGTCTGGCCTGCAGACCAGACCTGGAGATGAATTTGCAAAATATGTCCTGGTAAAAATTCGGTTAAAATTTATCTTCTAAATTTCCCCAGGCTTCTAAAATAATAACATGTTTATTTTAGCCAAGATGTAATTAATTGCTTTCTAAAACTTCTACTTAAACTGAGCGGTGGTGGCACACTTGGGAAGTAGAGGCAGGTGGATCTCTGTGAGTTCAAGGCCAGCCTGGTCTACAGAGTTCCAGGACAGTCAGAGCTGTTACACAGAGAAACCCTGTCTCAAAAAACAGATGATAGATAGAAAGATAGATAGATAGATAGATAGATAGATAGATAGATA
>LOEQ01000110.1:460180-484742 GCA_001685075.1 Bramus lutescens | reverse complement strand
CACACACACACACACACACACACACACACACCTGTGGCCTGGCAGCCCCCCAAATAACCTCAGTTGCCCTGCCCCTTTGACCCCAATAGCTATGTTATGACCCTGACTGGAGCTCCCACGGAAAAACAAGAATAGCACCAAAACCCTCCTTTTCCTGCTCAAATGAGTAGGAGCCTAAATGTGCCCTGCTTGCTTTTGTGAAGACACATTTGCAAGTCGGCCGCCGCACTGAGAGAGCATGTGCCATAGCGCTAATAAGAGGGTGCTGATCTGAAGAGCCTTCCTCATTTGGCCCTAATGTTCACCCTCAAAGTAAATGTGCTCCTTACTAATAATAGAGGATGAGACCGAAAACGGAGTCTATTGATCTGTGTGGGTCCGGAGGCAAAGCCTGATGTTCCCATCAGTGCAGCACTCAGGAAGGCTCCGGCAATCTTCACCTGCCTAGTGCCAAGGCCACTAATTTTGAACTGGCGCAGGGGTGTCCAACTGAGGGCCAAGTTGACAACTAACAGTGCTGAAAAGAGCTAACCGGTATTGGGCTGGGTGCTGGACACCGGTGCGGAGCTTGGTGAGTGCTAGCTCACCAAGTTGCATGCAGTTCGCCATGACCCAGGGCCGCAGGAGCTGGTTACAGAAACTGACGGTAGGGCGAGAACGTTGCCCAAGGCCACACAGCTAGGAAAGGGTGCCCTCCGGAGATGCTGCCTGTGTGTAATGCTGCCCCTGTATCACGGCTGTTTTGGCGTTAAAGATCTCACGGACTGATCCATGCCTTCATTTAGTGTCAAAACCACAAAGCAGAGTGGAAGGGCTGTCCTCCTATTCCCCAAAACGCAGCTCCCCGGAAGACCTCTCCCATCATTCAGTGAGCAAACTCTCTTGAATTCTGCCTTCTAAATCAGGTGTGATTTTTTTTAATGTGTAGCCCAGGCTGGCCTCAAACTCATGATCCTCCTGCCTCTGCCTCCTTCAGCAAATTCTACCAGCGTGTGCCACCACAACCAGCAAATCAGGTGTGATTTTTAACAACGTAGTTGTGGGCCTTTATCCAGCACAGTTCCTCCCGTGTTCACTTGGAGGACCCTAAGTACATTTGCTGTATGGCACCCAAGCTCGTGATCAAATGTCTATCTTAAAAAGCAGCCTGCAGCAGCACATATCAGATGGATAGCCATCAAGGCCCCAATGTGTCAGCTCATCTCAGGCTGGCTGCTAATCTTCCAGGAGCTAGCCAATGCCATCAGACAAGGCTACACAAATGTCATTGCCTCACACATCTTCACTCTTCTTTGATTAGGCTATCTCCATATACCACAGAACAATGGGTTTTTCTACTATGTACATGAATATTTTTATTATTTTAAAATGAGTTTTCAGAGCCCACTTGGGCTTTCCAGTAATTAGTTGGCCACCAGTTTGTTGCTGTATTTATTTATCTGTTAAATGAGAACAACAGCAATAAAACGCTTAGGCATTCATTTTAATAAAGTCAGTAGGATCTCTGTAGATAACGGTCAGAAAAAATAAAAATTGACAAGAATCCTATTGTGGAAATCTTCTGAGGCCAGGATACTGTGCAGGGGTTACTGGATCAGTGGTCCGAGAGTTTCCAGGTATCTGTGTCGTGGTCTTCCTCCTGGAGTCAGCATAGCCTACTGCTCCAGCAGACACCTGCTGGCCGCCTGTTCCCTTCTCAGGATCTGACCATGAAGCCAGAATGCTGTAAGCAGGTCTTCTCCCCAGCCAGCGTAAAACAACAGAACTGAATTCACAGAGCATCTTCATTTGTAAGAACGGATTGGTTAGCCTGTAGTTTCTAGGCCACAGGATGCTTTCCTCCACGGGACAAATGAGAGCAGGCTGTAACCCATCTTTCTGTATTTCCAGCCCCTAGCCTTCCAAGTCTTCTCACAACTAATAGTGTTTCTCTTCATAGTAATTAACTCAAGGCAAAGCCAGCAATCTGCCTAGAGCTTAACCTTCACCGGCTTCCAAGCAAAAACAAAAGAAAAAGAATCCAACATTTGGCAACTAGCCCAGTCACCATTCCTGCCAGGAGTGCTCTCAACAGGTGCCAGTGCTGCCGGGGACCTGGAGACATCAATTCTGAACAGCCAACGCTGTTTTTCTTTAGCCTCCAGCTTCCTGGGTCCGGAGATGATTGTATTTAATCAGTAACCTACAGATCCGAGAGGCGTATTTCTTCTCCTCTTCAAGCAAAGGAAAGCCCAAAGACTGGGCTTATTTTTTGGAGGCAATTTCTAGCAGTGCTTTAATTAAGTGTTAACCTTTCTGTGAATAATTATAAATCGAATTAGGTCATAAACGTCAACCAACGACATTTAAGACCTGAGCTGAACTTATGCAATGTTTCCAATAATAAGTGTGTCTATTTAAGATGTCATTTAAAAGTTCAAAACCTTGATTTGTGGGTGCCACCGAAGAGAGCAGCCAGAGCCCACACACTGGGGTCTTTGGAAGGAATTTCCAGAGAGGTGAAATGTTTTGATCAGAACTGAAACCTACTTGTGGTCTGAAGGGGCAGGGGTTTCCATTCCTCTCTTCTCAGGTGATCGGCGAAATCTCAGCAACACTATGTTTACAGCTGGACTCAGTCAGTTTTACAGTCCCAAGCTATGTCTTTGTCCCTCTTAACAAGATAATCCTCTGACTGACATCCCTCACCCAGGAGTGATGATCTTGCTACTTCTAATCTCCCAGATTCCTTTCCATCTACTTAATGGAAAGAAATGCCTTTCACTCCTTGGCCTGACAGACGCCATAAACGGCATTTGTCACCCCTGAAGTCAGGGCATCGATAACTTCTACAGGACGGCACTGGTAATAATCTCCTGGTATAAAATTGTCTTAAAACATGAGACAAATGTGAACCTCTACTTTGTCAGCAACCTCGAACAAGGTTGATTCATTGACGTTGGCAGCCCCTGACAGCGGGACACTGCCTGCTGCAGACACATCTGCCGACGTTTGGAGCCAACAGCTCTTCAAATGCCTCCCTCTGTATTCCGGGCGACAAAGGTGGCCCCGCGATGTGCTTGCCACGCCTTAACCCTGAGCAGTCCTGACACTCTCACTCTGCGAATCCGCTGCCACGGATGAATGACTCCCCTCACGCCAGGGCTATCAACCGTACTGTTTTCGCTAATTCTCAAGAAGTAAGAAGAAGCAATGACAAAGAGGACGTCCCAGCTTGAGCTGGGATATTACGTCACACAGTTACCATCCACACTGGAGTTTCGTTTCTGAAGATTTACTTTCATTTTCGTTGTGTCGATGTGTGTCTGCCTGTGTCGGGGGATAGACACATGAGGAACAAAGCCTGTGGAGGCCAAAAGAGGGCATCAGATCCTTTGGAGCTGGAGACACGGGGATTTGTGGGCTTCCTGACCTGGCCCTGAGAACTGGGCCTGCTAGAGCAATAAGCACTAGTCTTGAAATATCCA
Source organism: Bramus lutescens (assembly GCA_001685075.1). NCBI lineage: Eukaryota > Metazoa > Chordata > Mammalia > Rodentia > Cricetidae > Bramus > Bramus lutescens. The sequence goes on along the minus strand of LOEQ01000110.1, from coordinate 481,275 downwards.
TTCAAGGTTGCTTAGTCCAACTTAATGAAGCCTCTGTCCTTCGCGTACTGACAGAAACACTGAGGACACACGTTCAGTCTGTATTTCTGGATCAGATCATGGCTGTTCGAGCAGACGAGGCAGGAGCGAGAACCCTGACGGAGTTTCCACAGGTGACTCCAGCAGTGACCCATGTTGCCTTACAGACGGCCAACGAGCAGAGGGGTTTTCTTCAGATCGTGTAAATCCTTCACCTTTTTTGACTTTTAAAAGCAGAGCCTCGCTCCACCGCCCAGGTGGTTCTTGAACCCGCTGCTCTCCTGCCGCAGTCTCCTGGGTGCGGAGCTACACTGTGCACCACCACACTTAGCTGGAAAGTCATGTCAATTAAAGAAACAACTTTTTAAAGCATTTATTTGTTTGAGTTTTGTGTGTGCACATATGTGGGGCAAGCAAGCCACAGTGCAAACGTGGAAGTCAGAGGACAACCTTTGGGTATCAATTCTCTCCTTCACCGTGTGGCAGTTAGGGATAGAGCTCTTGGTTCCAGGCATGACGGCCGTGTTTCTGGCCCCAAAATGGATTTATAGGCCCTGTGAGCTGGACCATTTTCTCTAGTCCAATTCAGGTTCCAGGGAGGATTGTTACCTGCTTTCTAGATGTTTCCCCCAGGGGCGAATTCCACTAATAATTATCCAAGATGAGATCTCTTTCCTCTGGACCAAAACTCTCTTGCAGAAGTTAGCATCTTTTGCTGAAGTGGCTTTACCTGTTTGTGCCCTCCATCAGGCGTCGCTGATGATGAAGATCCCATTTCCCACAGCATGCCCCTGTGAGCCCACATACAGGTATGCAGGGCATCGTTCCCTATGTTGGAGACACACACTGGACATCCCAAACTTGTCCACCCTTTAAGAGTTTGTTCATTGAGATTTAAGGTTTCATGAGTTCGCAAAGATTCAGAACTAGAACAGATTGAGCAAAGCCTGCAATAGTTAACAAATAAGTTCATGCAATAGTTTTCAAAATCCACATAACCTCAACATACACATACACATGAACATACACATGCACTCACATGCACATGCACACACATGCATGCACACACATATATATGCACACACATAAACATACACATGCACGTGCACACACATGCATGTACACACATATACACATGCACACGCACATGCATGTACACACTCGTGTACAACATTTCCCCCAGTGTCCTATTCCTTCCCACCTACCTAGCTCCAGCCATATCCTGAGCCCTTCAGTACAGCTCCCACATCTGGCTGCCCCTTCTGCCCGGGACTCCCCTCCCCTAAAGTTCCCTGAACTTACTCCTGCACCTGCTTCAGATCTTTAGTTAAAAGCTACCCTTTTACTGAGGCCCAGCCCGACCACTATATGCCACACTGCTACCTCACCCTATACTACATCCACGCCCCTGAGCCCCTTACCCTGCTCTGTGGTCCCCCCATATGTTAGTCATTTTCCCAACAATTTTGTGTCAACTGGTACCATAAAATGCTAGATAGTTGGCTGAACATTAGTCTGAGGACTAATGTGTCATGTGTCTCTGAGGACAGAGAAAGTAAAGCCAGCTGACCTCCTCAGTGTTGGAGAGACTCAACACTAGAGATCCAAACATGCCGGAAGGCAGAGGAAGGAAGACCACGCTCTCCCTCCGAGCTGTCTCCTCTGCACTAGGGCTGGGAATAAAAATGATGCTTCTTGGACTGTCAGACTTGAGAAGAATGACAGCTGTGGCTCTGTCAGGTCTGCAGCTTCTTTGAAGTCACACGACTTCTCAACCCTCACATCCGTAGCCCCCAGTTCTCTATGTGAATGTAAATGTAATAGAAATGATATTTAGGAAGATGACCGATGACGTATTCTGGGGAAAACTGAAAAACAGCATCAGAAAGTGACTGAGCTTGACTATTTCTATCACGCTTAGAAAAGTAAAATTGAGAGCTTTACAAAGCAAAATAGAAAGTCTGGAACCTGTTCCTGAGGAGGCTGATGCAGTCGGAGATGCTCTCTCTCCCAGAAGGAACACCCACAACAGTCTTGAGAGCCAGGAAGCTTACACAATCCACTGCACTTACAACTGCAAACATCCATTCTCACTGGAAGGAAGGCTGCAGCCAGAGCGGCAAGCACAGAAGCAGAAGGAGGTGCTATCCTCAGCCTGGGCACTCAGCACTCTACAGAGCAGAAACCAGACGGTGTTTTAATAAGACCCCACCATGTGACCGCCTCTCAAGAAACTCAAAGCAAGTGGCATGAGACTATGTGCTGTCTGTCTGTAAGCAAAACACAGCGAGGTTGAGGGAAAGGCTCTTGCATCAGAGCCACAGGTACTTTGTACCTACAGGGGACTTGCACGTAGTATTTTATAATGAGAGCTATTGAGGGCCAGCCTCAATTCACTCTCAGGGTTCAGAAAGAAATCAACAGCCAGTGTAAGGCTAAAGGGTGAGGGCAAAAAAATCTCTCACTCCGTACTTCTTCATGCTAGTCTCTTTATTGTTCTCTTCTATTCTAATTCTCCTGTCCTACTTTTAACTTCTCCTATTTCTCTTTCTAACCTCAAAACTCTCCTTTCCTAGGAGCCTTGAAGTGATAAAGAAATTACAGGAATTACATTGGTCAAAAGCACATTCCTAGAGCAAGCGATGAGGGGCTGAGCCATTTACTAAGGCAACATAAGGGTCCAAGGTTACAGGACTAAGACCGTGACCAGAGGGTACAGTGCCCAGTGACATAAGCTTTGAGCATGGGTCTTTTGTCAACAGACTGACAAGCAAAGAACTGGCATACTTTTCTTAGTAACCTTAGTTAGTCATCTGTGACTGTGACCCTGTACATAACTGTAAGGTTTTAAACTTATAATCTATTTACAAAAAGCCTTTAGTCTAACTTGAACTTGCTCTGAGGTAAATGGGAGCTAACTGTGTGCAGTTTGTGTTAGACTGAGGAGAAATTGTTATTTTTGATATTAGTCTGAGTAAAAAGGAACAAAGCAGGTTTTTAAGCAACCACAGTCTTCATGGGACAAACAGATCCAGTTATGAAACACATTCAGAATATAATCTATATATCAAAACTATACAGACAAATGAAAGTCATCTTCCTGACCACCCACAGATCTACGTGCCCATAAGACTGAGATGCAATCATGAGATTACATATACACACCACATGAGATTATACACTACAATGCAGGTATTGGGAGACACCAACCTGCTTTAGCCCAAGTGAGCAACAGTTTTCAGAGCTGATGGTCCTGCAGGCCTTGTCTGGACAGGATTAACCTCCATCAGAGAGCCACTCCTCTGGTGGGTTGACATCTGGACACTAGTTGTCACCTGCTGAAACTCTCACGGCCCCTGACAATTTTGTATCTATAGGGGACTTGCATATGGTACATTATACCGATAACAGTGCAGCTGACAGAGGAATGGGTCACAGGGAGTAGGGCCACAATTTAGGACCTGTACCCTGAAGGAACACAGGAAACTGTGAGTAGTAGCTGAGACTCCACCCACTGACTAGCATCTGCAACCAGACCTTTGAAAGCTAGACCCAGAGGAGGGAGCAGGCAATGCAGCAGAATGAATCCTTGACGGAGACTCCGCTGAACCTGGGAAGCAATCAGACCGCTTCCAACACCCTATTTTGCCACCCAGCTTCCTCCCTCCTCTGCATCTATTCCTCCCTTATGTAATAGTCACCGTCAATCTAGCAGACCAGCTCATTCTTCATTTTTTTTCTTTTTCTTCAATAAGTGGGATAACAAAGTGAGCAGACGGTTATTAAAAGATAAAATACAAATGACTAATAAAGGCATGAAAAAATGTTCAGCCACACTAGCCTCAGAGAAATGCAAGCTAAAACTCCCCAGAGATTTCAACTCACCTCAGTCAGAAAGGCAGTATTAAGAAAACCAATAATAACAAATGCTGGTGAGGACGTGGATGCAGACAAAAGGAGCTTGATGTCCCCCTGATGGGGGACGCAAACTGGTCCAGCCAGGATGGAAGGGCCTCAAAGCGCTGAAAGTAGACCTACACCATATGACCCTGATAAATGGCATCAAGGTACTTATCCAAAGGAGTTCAAGTAAACATAACGGTAAAGACCAATATCCACTGCAGCACTATCCTCAGTAAGTTACAAAACCGACCTAAGTAAGTGTATGCCAATAGAGATGCATGCGTGTATGTGTGTGTGTGTGTATGTGTGTGTCTGTGAGTGTGTGAAATTTTCCAGCCACCAAGAGAATGAAATTATGCAGAAAAGAAATGGATGCATTTTTAAAAATCATATTAAGCCAATCGGGTCAATTACAGGAAGATAAATAATATATGTTTTTCTTCATGAGTTGCTCTCAGATTTTAAATAGATACATGAAAGCATACATTTACATATATATGTAGAATTAAAACTGTTAAAGAGGACAGAAGGGGTCGACAGAAAGAAGGAGAGGAGAAAGGGAGGGGAGGGAAGAATAAAGAACATACTCAGCATACAATACACACAAGTATGAAAGCTTGAGGAAAAATTGAATTGAATTTCCAAAAAAAAAAAAGGGTGAAAGTTAAACTACTCAATTATTTCTCAGTATCAGCTGTGCCGTTCTTTTCTAGTTTACATGTAAAGGGCCAATGAAATTTATACAAACAAGAAAAAAAACCCAGGGGAAAGAAATACAAATGAGCTCCTGGCCCAGTTCAGGGCGAGCATACATCCAGCAGGAAACTCCCCACTAACACACTCGCCACACAACTACAAAGGTGTTCTGTAGCTGTTTGCTGACTGTGTAGCAGACCTCACAGGCTGCCACAGTGGAGAAAGGAACAAAAGAGCACCAGGCAGCCTCTCCAGACGGCCCTGACTTCCAGAAGCTTCCAGGCTGGTTTACAGTCTGTTGTCTCTCAGATCTTCACACTTCTTTGGTTTCTCTGGTAATATCTTCCAGCAGCACTTATCAGCTCCACCCAGTGTCTTTCAGGCCAAGTCTTCTAAACACAAATCTAGACATGAAGTCTCCACCTTCATACCAGAATACTCTAGGGATATCACAATAAACAAAACAGACAAAACTGTCTCCTGGGAGGCTTACTGTCTAGATGGTCCATAGACAAACAAGAATAACGGGGAAAACACATGCAGAACAGAATGCTTTTGAACCTCTTCTGTGGATACTGATTGCCTCTGGATACATTTCAAGTCATTGCACCCAGGAGCCAAGAGACCTTTTGTGTCAGCTGGCCACATGTACTCCACATTCCAGGCAAAACAAATGCTGCGGTCCTGTGTGAGTTGCTGCAGTCCCATGTGCATTGCTGCAGTCCTGTGGTGTGCATTGCTGCAGTCCTGAGTACATTGCTGCAGTCCCGTGTGCATTGCTGCAGTCCTGTGTGCATTGCTACAGTCTTGTGTGCATTGCTGCAGTTCTGTGTGCATTGTGCAGTCCTGTGAGTGTTGCTGCAGTCTCATGAGTGTTGCTGCAGTCCTGTGGTGTGCATTGCTGCAGTCCTGTGGTGTGCATTGCTGCAGTCTTATGTGCATTGCTGCAGTCCCGTGTGCGTTGCTGCAGTCCCATGTGTATTGCTACAGTCCTGTATGCATTGCTGCAGTCCCATGTGCATCGCTTCGTACATTGATGTCTGTCACACTGTCCTTTCCACACAGGATCCCATCACCCTCCCACTTTGCCTTTGCTGGTCTTGCCTGCTCAGTACCAAGACAAGGCTTCATATCTTCTACTGGCCTTTTAGCTCTGAGCTTCATCACGCCACTCACCCCTCGTTCTGTCAGGATGCCCTCCCATTAGCTCTTCTGCCTCCCCCATCTCACCGGACCTTCTTCTTTATGGATACTTTCACATGTCTGATTGCAAGTACCCACTACCCTGGAAGGCCTCTGATATTTACAGTTCTGAGTACCTAACCAATCACAGACTTCCATGGCATATTTGCCAAGTAAATGATGGGTGGAGGAAGAAACAGGGATGGAAGATGTTTTAGCCTATCTTCTGTTGCTGTCATAGAACATTTGAGACTCAATAGCTTTCAATGAACAAAATTTCTTCTGAGTCCCTGCCACTGGAACTCATGAGTAAGAAGCTCTACCGCCCCTAACTCCTAACACTCAACTCCCATCCCCGGATCTGGCATACAAGTCCTCCACAGACAAACCCAGTGGCCAAGTCACTGGATCAATTGTAGATGGCCTCCCTAAGGGACTCTGATCTGGACCTATTCCCCACAGAAGAGGTCACTTTTGACCACACGAGGTTTCAGTTTGAGAAAACACAAGTAAATGAGAATGGGAGATAAAGAGGGATAAAGGCACCCTGAGCACTGGGGAAAGCACACCCCAGAGAAGAGTCTAGGCAGCCAGAAAACTTCCTATAGTTCAAGCTGTGACTCCCTCACCCTGTGCAAATCTGTAGTTGATGGGGTGCTCAATAGAGGCCCACACAGAGGCTAGGAGTGGAGGTAGAAAGTACCTGTGTTTCTAGGAATGCTTGCCTGGCCCTTGTCCCCAACCAGGTGGTGTCAGGCCATGAATAGAGACTCTTTTAGTCACACAATGCAGCCTGCACTGGTAGACAGTTCTGAGACTCCCACAAGGACACCTGCAGGATTGAGGTGCTTAATGAAAACAAATTCAACCCTACCTACTTGGAACACCACGGTATGATGAGGTACAGTTAGGTAGGCTTGGTACCAACTCTGTCTCAGAAAAACCATAGGCGTAGCTGATGAGCTAGGGAGAGCATTACACAAACACTAGACTTCTTAATCCACAGAGTAAACATCTCCTACCATCAACTCAAAGACTGGGCATCAGGTCTTTGCCTTCACTCATTCTAAAGTGACAGGCAGGGACCCTGAAGGCAGAATAATGAGACATCACCACTCCCGATGTGGTACCTTGTGCCTGCCCATTCCCATCCATAGGCATAAGAATCCCTCATTCCCATTACCCAGCCATCTCCCAGGGTGCAGGGGATAATATCCTCCTAGTGGCTGCTCCACAGGGACAACATATAAGAACCATCCAAAGTGCAAGGGGATTGACCCTGCTCTGCAGCGTGCTTTTGGCTTAATAGGAACAGCTGGTCAGTGAAGTGTTTGCCAGCAATTTAACAAGGCTCAAGCAGCAAGAGCCGTCTGCCGATAAATCAAAAGGGAGCATCTAGCTAAATGAGGTTTAATTTAAATTCCAATCTCGAACTCAGAGAAGAGCTTATTGTGCCTAATGGTTGTATTAGCACCAGAAAGACCTCACAACCTGGCATCCATGAGGAACCCCCCAACCCAGCCTCCTCTCATCAGGCAGTGCCCGCCCCAAAGAGTGAGCTATCAAAAGCAGCCACCCTGGTGAGAGGAGTTGGAGAAGCTAAGAGACAAGATGTCATTTCTTCTGAAAAGAAATAAGAAAACAGAAGGCTCCGTGTGGATGTTGTGAGCCCGTTCATGTCCCCAGCACACCTAAGGGTGCTGCAGAGGACCGGATGCTAGTGCTTGAGCATAGGTGACCCTCAAAAATGTCACCAATTAGCCTGCTGTGGTGACACCCTAAGAACACAAGATCTGCTTTCTTCACAGGAAACTGGACAGACTTCACCACCCACACACAAGCCAAAGGCTAAAATACAGCCTTCCTCCCAGGCTGCCCTGCCAACAGCTGGCATTTTCACATGCAAACCCTGATCCTGAATGGGTCTGCCACATTCTGCTTTCAAATCAGGGCTCCTGGACTTTTGCTAGGGATGAGCCCGAGCTGACTCATCCCCAGGGCTGATAGCAAGGGGTGGCACAAGAACTTGAGTTGTTATAGCTTCAGGTGAGTCCTTCCGCAAGCTGTCTGTGTCTCCCTTCTGCCAGGTCTCATCTCACTGGGACCATCAGTAGCCTCTGTGTGGGCAAGGCCCCAAGAGCTAGNNNNGCCCAGCTCTCAGGACCCACTGGGCAGGCAGGGAGACCAACTCAGAAAGTTGCCCATGAGGACGGTTAGGGCAGGAGAGATCCAATACCAGCTGACATCAAAAGTAGATCTTAAAGCTCACATTCCCTTAAGCACCAGCCAAGCCCCAGAATCATGGCTATGCCAGCTGGGGGAGAAGTAGAGTGGCTGACGCAGGCCTGCATCCTGATGGTAAATGACATCAATGGCCTCCATGAGTAGTTCCCGAAAAACAGAAGGAAAACAGAATCTTTCCTCCAGAACCAAAGGACAGAGAAACAGAAGCAAGCGATTGCAGCACAACATGAGGACTCTGTGAGAGCCCCCAGGGGAGAGGCTTCAGAGAAATGGGGAACACAAGGAATAATTGGGCCCGCATTCTGATTGTGGGGGTTGGCCCTGACACCTATGGGAGCTTAGACAGACACCAACACATAGCAACTAAATTAGGCTACTCTCCCCACACACTGTGTCTATGCTAAGTGAACACGTACTCGTGGGTCAGTGTTAGCCACTGAGCGCCATCCCGTGTTCCAGCAGAGTCAGTGAGGAGAGGCTGACGGGCCTGGCTAGAGTCCTCATGCCTGGGACAGCCTCAGATCCTTTCTGATAGTTTGGATATGGATGTCTTAGTTTGAAGGGCTCCCAAGATGTGCTAGTTTGAACTGGATAAATTAAAGGAAGGCGTGGGGAAGGCCTCTGGCCCAGTGTCCACCATGTCTGACCAGGAACACCTCCAGTTTGCACACAGGGATAGTCAGACATTGTTTCTGTTTGTGTGTTTTAGGTTTTGAGATTTTATTTTATCTTTATTAGTGTTATATGTCCATCTACATGACTATGTGCACGTGACCACAGTGCCTGAGGAGGCCAGAGGTACTAGGTTGAGATCCCTCTAGAGCTGAAAATTACAGGTAGTTGTGAGCAGCCCAATGTCTTTGCTGGGAACTGAACTCAGATCCACTAGAAGAGCAACAAGCGCTCTTAACCAGTGAACAATTCTCTAACCTGTTTGGTTTTGTATTTCTTTGTCTTTTACTTTATACTTCTGAAATGTTAGAGTTATAAGACTTGTAAAATTCGCAAGAATTCCCATGTTCTTTCATTCACATTTCCCAAAGCATAACATCTTTAAAAACCACAGGACAGTATACCCCTTCCAAACATCCCAGACGGACAGACTTCCACCTCTTCCTCCAGGTTCTAGCCCAGTGAGTGTCCCTGACCTCCTTACCACCTTCTCCCCAATGCTCCAAATCCAGCCCTATTTCACAATCCACATTGAGGACAAGTCTAACCACGCCTACCTGCCCTAGACCCACACCCAGTGTCCAGAAGCTACATCCATTAAAGCCTCACCAACTTGACTGCCCAAACATAAGCTGAGCAAGAACAAAAATAGACACTCCACACAGGTAAACTGCCCCAACCTTCTCCTCTCTGTTCCCCCAGGCCTAATCCCTCCGTCTCCTTCTTAGCTCTGCAACAGAACACCATTTCAGCCCTTCCCTCACTACTGACCCCATCTCCTGTGAATCCCACAGAAAATTCCCTCCTAACTTCCCTCTCCGCACCCTTGTCTGTATCCCATTCCCCAGTTCCAACAGGCACCCCTTCCTAAACCACAGGTCATGCTTGCCAGAAAACCAGGTAAGCTAACCACAGACCTTTTCCTTTCTCTATGTTCCCCCAGACCAAATCCCTCAGTCTTGTCCCTAACCATGCAACAGAATTCCTGCTGCAGCTTTCCTTAACCTCTGCCCACATCTCCTGTGGATCTCACAAACCATCCTCTCCTAACCTCCCTCCCAAGCTTGTTGCTTTGTCCCAGACTCCAACTCCAGCAGGAACCCGCTGCTAACCCAAGAACCTCAAGTAGGTTGAGCAAGTAGGTTGAAGACACCCAATCAACTCTCTCTTACTGCTCCTGAGATCAAATCCCCCCAGTCTCATCTTCCCCTCTGTAGCCGGAAACCTGCTGTGGTCTCCCTTTCCTCTCTGACCTCATCCTCAAGAGATCACAAAGACCTCCTCCAACCTTCCTTCCCCCAACTCATCAGTTACCCAGCCTCTAATACCAGCAGGCAATCCCTGTGAACACATTAACTGGACAGGCCAAGAAAACATGCAACACACAGCCATCACACTCCCCAAAATCCAGAGAGGAAACTGAAACCAAGGAGCAAAGCACTCACTCAACAAAGACAGATCCAGAAATCAGCACCTAGACCTTTAACCATTCCAAACCTAAATGCCAAGACACTAACATAAATACACAATCAACAACAGCCAGGGCAATGTTCCCACTACAGCCCATCTATCCTACCACAGTAAGCATTGAATATTTCAATGTATCCCAAGCATAAGAAAAAGAAGTTTTATGAATAAGATAGAGATCCTTAAAAATGAAACAAATAATCCTTTAAAGAAATCCAGGAAAACACAGTGTAAGAAAATAAATAAAACTGTTCAAGACCTAAAATTAGAAATAGAATCAATAATGAAAACCCAACCTGAGGAAATTTTGGAAATAAAAAAAATAGGAATTTTAACAAGAACTACAAAGGCAAGCTTTGCCAACAGAACACAAAAAAAATGAAAGAGAGAACTTGGGTGTTGAAGGTATAATAAAAGAAATGGATACATCGGTCCAAGAAAATATTAAATCTAAAAAATTCTTGATACAAAACATCCAGGAAATCTGGTACACTATAAAATGATAAAACATAGGAATAATAGTATAAAGGAAGGTATAGAAGAAGAAACTCAGTTCAAAGGCCCAAATAATGTTTTCAACAAAATCATGGAAGAAAAATTACCTAACCTAAAGAAGGAAATGTCTATCAAAGTACAAGAAGCATATAGAACATCAAATAGGTTGGACCAAAAAAGAAAGTCTCATCACCACATACTAATCAAACAGAAGAAAGAATATAAGAAGCTGTAAGGAAAAAAAGGCAGTAACATATAAAGGCAGACCTATTAGAATTATACCTGACTTCTTAATGGACACTCTAAAAGCCAGAAGGGCCTGGACTGAATAGCTGCAGACTCTAAAAGAACACAGATACCAGGCCAGATTACTATACCCAGCAAAACTTTCAATCACCATATATGGAGAAAATAAGATATTCCATGATAAAGTCAACTCTAAACAATATATCTACAAATCAGCCCTAAAGAAAATGCTAGAAGGAAAACTCCAACCTAAGGAGGTTAACTAGACACATGAAAACAGAGGAAATAAATCATCTCACACCAGCAAAATTAAAAAAAAGGGAAACACACACACACATACACAGAGAGAGAGAGAGAGAGAGAGAGAGAAAGGCAGCCACCACCACCACTGACAACAATGAAATAACAGAAATCAATAATAATTGATCATTTATGTCTCTCCGTATCAATGGTTTCACTCCCCCAATATAAAGACACAGGCCAATAAAATAGATAAGAAAATAGGATCCATCCTTCTGCTGTATCCAAGAAACACACCTCAATATCAAGGGTGGACATCACCTCAGAGTAAAGGGTTGAGAAAATATATTCTAAACAAATGAACCTAACAAGTGAGCTAGTGTAGCCATTTTAATATCTAAAAACAGACTTTAAACCAAAACTAATACAAAGAGGTAAGAAAGAACTCTATGTATTCATCAAAAGAAAATTCTATCAAGATGACATTCCAGTTCTTAACATCTATACCCCAAACACAAGAGCAGAGTTTGTGAAAGAAACGCTACGAAACACTACTACAGTTTAAATCACATACTGACTCTCACACTAACAGTGGGAGACTTCAATACCCCGTTCTCACCAATGGACAGGCATAAAGAATAAATAGAGAAATACTGGGGCAAACAGACATTAATAACCAAATGGACCTAACATATCTACAGAGTATTTACCCAAACACAAAAGAATATACCCTCTATTCTGCAACTCATGGAAGGTTCTTAAAAACTGACCACATACTCAGACACAAAGCAAGTCTCAACCAACACAAGAAAATTGAGATAACTTTCTGCATCCTATCAACTCATCACAAATTAAAGCTGGATAGTAACAATGACAGAAACAACAAAAAGCTTACACACCCATGGAAACTGAACAACTCTCTACCAAATGAAAAATTGGCTAAGATGGAAATAAGGAAATAAATTAAAGATTTTCTAGGATTTAGTGATAAGGAATGCACAGCATATCCAGACCTGTGGAACAGAATGAAAACTGTGCTAAGAGGAACATTCATAGTACTAAGTGCTTACATCAAAAAAAAAAAAATTGGAGGGATCTCATACTATCAACTTAAACTTATCACATTTGAAAGCTCTAGAACAACAAGAAGTAATCACACACAAGGTTGTTCTCTGCAAACCGACAGCAGGGCCCCATTAACAAGAACAACACCCACACAACTCATTGAACATGGAGAAGTCAAACTGGCACCTGCGTGGAGACCTTGCCTCATGTTCTAGCCTCTTTGGTGTGGGAAGGTACTCTGCAGGCTACTGACAGAGAAACACGGACACCAATCCAGCCACAAAGCCCTTGACCTACATCTGTTCTGCCTTCATAATTTGCTAGGACGATAGTGGCACAGAATTTGTGGGCATGGCACAGCATCTGATCTAACGTAAGGCCACTGTATGAGAAGGGACCCACACCTGGCACTGCTTGGGTAGCCAAGAACCTTAGACTGGATATCCCAGAGGCCTAGGGTAAAACCAAACACTACTGGTCTAAAAAAAAAATCAGTAAAATGACTCCTAATGATACTCTGCTATACTCATAGATGAGTGTCCTGTCCAGTTGTCATCAGGGAGGCTTCCTTCAGCAGCAAATGGAAACAGAAGCAGAGTCCCATAGCCTGACATTATGCAGAGAGAGTCGAAATGGGAGTGCTCCTTCAAATCCTTCCCCTTAGAGTTCAGAGAATCCTGAAGTGGAAGCAGAAAGAGTGTGAGAGCCAGATGGGATGGAGGACACCAGGAGAACAAGGCTCTCTGAGTCAACCAGTCAAGGTTTGTATGAATTCAGAGACTAAAGCAGCAAGCACAGGTCCGACATGGGTCTACACCAGGTCCTCTGTGTATTTGTTATAGCTTTTAGCTTAGTATTTTTATGTCTCCTGATGGTGAGAACAATCATCTCTGACTCTTGTGCTGGCTCTTGGGACTCTTTCCTCCTGTTGGGCTGTCCTGTCCAACTTCAATACGATAGTTATTGTTTCATCTTACTCTATTTTGTCATGTTTGATTTTATCTCTTAAAAGCCTGTTCTTTTCTAATGAAACACAGAGGCGAGTGGATCTAGAGGGAAGGGGAGGGAGAGAGGAACTGAAAGGAACAGAGCAAGGAGAAACTGTAATCAAGACATATTGCATGAGAAAATAATCTATTTTTAATGAAAGAAAAAAGTAAAAAACAAAACATGAAAAAGCACACATTAAAAAAATAGACATGCCAAAGTAGGCAAGGAAAAGCCCAGGAGGCCTGAATTCTAAACAAAGAACTACAAGCAGATAGGAAATGCTGAGTGGAAGAAGTACTCTTCCCCAGGGAAGAGCACAGCAGTTGGTTGTCAATGCCAAATGATCGCTCCTGAAAACACATACAAGTAACATTATAACAGACTGAGCAATTCTATATTTAGGACTATATGTTTATACATATATGCATTTAATAACAATTAATAAAAAAGAGGCTTTTAACTTAAAAGAGAGAAAGGAGAGGTATATGGGAGGGCTTGAAGGAAGGAAAGTAAGAAGGATGTAATTATAATGTCTTAATTAAAAGAAGCAAATAAAAAATCATATGACATTCTAGAAATCATACTGACCTTGATATGGTATCATTGCTCCAACTATAGCCCTCATTCACATTCACACCTTTAGAACATAGATGTATTCTATAAACATCCTAACTGGATAAACAAATGTTCCCCTGCACCACAATAAGGCCCCTTATGGTCTTCCCTTCATCTCTAGCCCTTGGTGTCCACTGTTTATTACTTTAATTTTGTCATTGTTAAAATACCTTATACACTAAATCACAGTATATTACCTTTTCAGGTTTCTTCTTTTACTTAGCACAATACTTTTAAGATCATCCAAATGATGTATGTACCAATAGCTGTTCTACCTGAATGTGGTGTTGGATACCTGTAACCACAACACTCAGTAGACAAACGTTAAGAGAATCATGGGCTCTAGAACAGCCTAGGCCACATGAACGTGGGCTGGGAAGAGGGCTCCAATGTGTAAAGGCATTAGCTCCACAAGTCTGATGACTGACACACTAAGTCAATTCACAGAACACACATTTTTACAAAGCCTGTGCAGTAGCCTGCATCTGTAATCCTGGCTATTCCTATGGAGAGATGAAAACACTGGGAAGCTTTGGGACCAGGTAGCATGCAGTAGTGAGTACAGAAGCAGAAATAAGAACGACCCTGACTCAACAAGGCAGAACGTGAAAACTGACTGCTAAAGGGTGTCCTTGAGCCTCCCAACACATGCACCATGGCACATGTGTGTCTGCACTCATTCTGGCGTGCACATACACACACACACTAAGGATTTTAAAGAGTGAATCCATGCATACACAATCTCTCTCTTCCTCTCTCTTTCTCTCTCCAAGGAATGGATGTACCAGAGTTTATTTAACAATTTATTACTGAAGGATATCTGGATTGTTTTCCATTTTTATTGTGAATAAATACTTAGTATTATGAATAACATTTCTGTAGGGCTATGAACATTTATGCTCAGGTTTTTATCTGGGAAGAAAGTTCGGGACTGTGATTGCTAACTCATATGGCAAGTATACGTACAACTTTCCAAGTAACTGTCTCTCTGTGCAGACTAGACTAACTTCAAACTCACAGAGATCCTTGTTGTGGGACAATGGTCTTGTACCCTGTAAAGATTTGTTACTTTTATTTTAATAAAAACGCTGATTGGCCAATAGCTAGGTGAGGCAACCAGGCAGGAAATAGAGGCTGGTGACAAGAACAGGATAATTCTGGGAAGAGGAAAGAGTCAGTCTGCTGTGGCACAGAGGAAGCCAGACACAGAGGAAGCAAGATGCAAATGCCTCACTGACAAAGGGTACCAAACCATGTGGCTAACATAGACAAGAATGGGCTAATCTAAGATGTAAGAATTAGTTAATTAGCTAATAAGAAGCCTGAGCTAATGGGCCAACTAGTTTATAATTAATGTAGACCTCAGTGTGTTTCTTTGGGACTGAATGGCTGTGAGACCAGGTGGAACAGAAACCTCTGTCAACAGATCCTCCTGCCTCTGCCTCCCAAGGGCTGGAATTATAGGCAAATGTGCCACCACGCAGATATAAGCTCCTAGATTTATTTTTAAATCTGTTTTCACTTTCTATTTAGATCTACTACCCACTTTGAGTTCATTTTTATACAAAGCGTGAGCTATAGTTTTGTTTTGGCTTTGGCCGTAGCATTCGTTGAAAAGATTTCCCTTTTCTTTTTGAATCTTGCAACTTTACTTTGAAAAACCAGTTCTTTTCTGTTTCCCCAGGTCTACTTCTGAACTCTGTTCTGCTCCTCTGACCCATGTGACTGTCCTTCCCCGTCCCTGTGGGCACACAGTAAGCCTTAAAATCATGTGGCACCATTGCTCCAACTTCACTTTCCCTTGTTATAGCTGTTTCAATTCCAGATCTTTTGTCTTACATAGAAAATTTGGAATCACTTTATCTCTGTCCAGCTGAGTTTTCCATAGGAGCTGCCCTGAACCTGCATGTCAACCTTGGAGGCCGCCAGCCCTTTGCCAGATAGCCAAACACTTCTCTTTAGCTCTTTGAGTCAACATTTTGTGGTTTTCAGCAGCTAATGTCATCTCCTAATGGTTTCTGTTCAAGATATTATAAACAGAATTTCCATTTTCAGGTTGATGAGCTTTTTGTTGGGTTGACTTTGTAGTTTCTGCCTTAGTGTGGTTCACATTTTAGTTTTAAGAGCTCTTGCCTGGATTATGTCCTGTGTAAATGAGGAAAATATTTTTTATTGGTGGTGGTATACCATTATTTTCATATAGATTCAATTTGGCAGTATTTGATTGAGGATTTGGTGTGTGTAGCATCTCCCCCTCTGCCCCCCACTTATCCATCTTTATCCTGGTTGGTTATCAGAGTAATACTTGCCCCATGACATTAATTACGAAGTGCTCCCTTTCTACTTTCTGTAAGAGAAGATGTAAAACTAGTGTGATTTCTTCCTTAAATGGTCGGAGGAGATGGGCAGAAGCCTGAAGGTATTTGTGCAGGAAGCCTCAGCTGTTAATCCCATGTCCTCAGCTGCTGTGCAGCTGCTCCAACTTCTTCCCCTCCTTCATCTCTGGCGAGCGTGCGCAGTTTGTGGCTTTGGGGAACAGGTCCATTTCCTCAGAGCTTCCAGCTTGACTTGCACAGCATCGCTTGTCCTTGCTCTTGTTATTTCAGAATGGGAACAATCTGTGTGTCACCCCCTATTCTCATCCTGAATATTGGTAATTTGTGTTCTCTGTCATCTTGGTCAGACTTGCTAGAGATTATTCGATCTTACAGATCTTTTCCAAGAACAAGCTGTGGCTTTCTGGATGCTCCTTGTTCTTGCCTTCAGTCTCACCAGTTTCTGCCCTGTTCTTATCTTCTTGTTGTTCATTTTCTCTTCATGCTAGTGTCTGGAGGTGGCTGCTTAGATTGCTGGCTGCAGGCCTTCATCTTTCCATCATGAGCTTTCACTGTTTCTGAGTCCCTCTGAGCTCTGCGTTGACAAATCGATCTGATCAGCCCACCAGTTTTATGTTCATCTCACCCCATTCCATGTATGTTAAGCATCTCTTGAGACGTGCAAAGGAAGATATTGGCTGTTGTATGATGGCTCTGCAGTATTAACTAGAGCATGCTGGCTGATGGCATGGTTGGATGGTGGCTCTGCAGTATTAACTAGAGCATACTGACTGATGGTTTGGTTGGATGGTGGCTCTGCAGTATTAACTAGAGCATGCTGGCCGACGGTACTGTTGGATTCTCTCGTACCCCCCTCCCCCCGCCACCAGAGGGAATCTTATCTGTAGTTCTCACAGTTATTGATAGAGCAATGATATTATTGTTGCTGGGAGATTTATGTTTGTCTATTTGGGAGAATATGAGGTTTTGTCTGTTCTACTAGATTTAGGTGGCTTTGGGGGGCTTGGGATAAAATGTGCACATGCATGCAGAGGCCAAATGTCAAGGTCAGGCATCCTCCCTCGGGAGCCTTTCCCTTGTTTTTTTGAGACGGGGTCTTTCACTGAGCCTGGAACTCACCCACTCAGCTAAAGTGGCAGGCCAGTTAACCCCAAGCCTCCATCTGTCTCCACCTCCCAGGTGCTGCAATTTTTCTTTAACCTAGGTTGCATGGCAAGGACTTTACTAACTGAGCCACCTACCCAGGACTAGTTTTCTATTTGTTGAGATAGGATCTTGCTGTGCAGCTAGGCCCTCCAGTCTTCCAAAAACCCTTAGCTCAAAAAAGGAGCACATGGTTCAGATATTTGAAGCTGTGTGGTGTGTGCAGTGGGACAAGTACATGTTGTGTGCTCACCATTATGTAACGCCCTTCCTTTTTCTCTAGCCACTTCTATGCACAACAGCCTGTACTGCTCGATGGAACACATCCCATATTCGCTTTGATTCATTTGCAGCTTCCCCCCATGCTTTTACATTTAAAAAAAATCTTATTACTTTCAAGTGATTATCCACAGAAAATATGAGGTAAGCCATGACTTTTTAAAAATCCATTTTACTAATCTCTGTTATTTTTTATTCATTGTGTTTAGACTTTACACTTAATGAGTTTATTAGTATTTTAAGATTTAAATCTGCTTTGGGAAGGGGCCCTGGGCTCTCTTTAGAATAGATCCATCCTTCCCAGAATGGATACAATGGAATTGTCTCCATGTTTGCTTCTGAGTATGCTGCAAAGCTCAGTGATCTGTCCCCGGCCCTGGAAACTGTAAAGAGCAGGGTACACTGATGACCACCTAGGCATTTACTCGTCGCCTTTCTTCACGACTAATGCTACCAGTTTTCTCTGTTATCACTTTCCGGTTTAAAAAATGTCCCTTAGTAATTCTTCAAGCAGGTGTATGGACAACAATCTTAGTTTCCCTCCATTTGAGAATGTTCTGGTTTTTACTTTATCTTTGTTTCTGAGGGAAATTGGTGAGATACAGACAGAATTGGGGGCTTATGATTTTCTTCTTTCAACACTTGCAAAGCGCTTCTTCTTAGCCCCTTCAGCTCCGGATAAGAAATAGTCTGCCCTTTCCATCATTCCTCGCCCTGTATGCTTCCCCATGGTTGCCTGTGAGACATTCTGTCTTCAGCTTTCAGGGTTTTGATTATGTGTGAGTATGGATAGTTTATCCTGATTATGTCTCTCTTGGCATTTTGTTATGAAATAATCTTTTTGTACACTGTGAAGGTGTGTCTCTGCCAAGGCACCTTCTTTTTGGTTTAAACAAGAGTTGAATGGCCAATAGCTAGGCAAGAGAGGATAGGTGGGACTTTCGGGGACAGAGAGGAACTCAGGAGAAAAACCAAAGAGGTGAAGATTTGCCAGTTAGACACAGAGGAAGTCGATGCACAGTATGGAGGGGAGGTAACGAACCATGTGGGAGAACACAGATTAATATAAATGGGTTAATTTAAGTTATAAGGACTAGTTGGAAACAGGCCCAAGCTAAAGCCAAGTTTTCATAATCTTATAATTTCTCCATGTCATTCATTATTCAGGAGCTGGTGGTCCAAAGAAAGCCCCTTTACAATGTTTGAACCTATATATTAATGTATTTCATCAAGTCTGGGAAGTTATATGACATTATTTCTGACAGTGTTTGCTCAGCCTCTTACTTAGTCTTCCTCTTCTGGGACACTGATGGATTTTCTGTCTGTTACAATTCCACAGATCCTTGAGACTTGGTTTATAGAATATCTTTTCTTCCCTTGCTCAGATTGAATCATTTCTATTGACCTATGTCTTAGTTCACTAATTCTTTCCTTTGACAACTCACTCTGCAGTTGAATCTATTGCATGGAGTTTAGAATTCATTTTATTTTGATTTCTGTGTTGCTATTTAGTTTTCCTTTATATCAACTGAATATTTTACTGAGACTTTGCTTCAAGGGTGTTCATAATTGATTGTTGGGTCACTTTTATGATAGTTATAAACCCTTTAAAAATGTTTGTTATCCTTGTTCCTGTTCTTTTTATAAATTATTTGTCTTGAAACATTGGAGCATCGTGTCATGATCTGGCATCTACTTAAATATTCCACTTTCATGAAAAGTCAGTCTTCCAGGTTCAGAGCACAGATCTTCAGCTTCTTTTGTGGGCATCTGTCTGATTTTCATTTCAAGATCTTTCTCCTGCTCTTTCTCCTCAGCCCTCCTTGGATGTTGGGTATTCTGCATACACCGCGGCCAACGAGCAGCGTGTCGATCCAGGGGAGACAAGAAGGAAATCCAATTCAATACGACTCCGTCGCCTGGGTTGGTTCACACTTCGAGAGTCTGACACCAGGCAGTTTAGGCATTTGGAAAAAAAAGTTTGCTGGTGATAATTAACTCAGTCCCCATGTGCACAGCACAGCTTAAGACATGATTACATTGAAACACTTGTAAAGTACAAGTGATATCTTCCATCAAGATATTCAATAGGTTAACTAAGGAAGCAAGATCAAGCAAGGTAAACAACACTCAGAATAAGTGTGACCCGGCCATACAGGTAGCACAGAGTTCAGCAAACTATCAACCACACCTGTTACCAGCCTCCTGGGTGAAAAACCGCCTAACCATCCCTTCTTTGAAGAGGCAGCCCTTTGTTTTCAACATTCCTGGTAGCACTTGGGGCTCAGTCTGAAACTGGTGGGGTACAATTTTGGTTCTCAAACCTATTGCTCCGTTGATTGTGAAGATTTCCATTCATGAAGCGCTTGAGGCCTGCCCACGGTTCCATTAACAGATATCCTCAATCTCCTTATTCAAAGCCTACAAAATGGTCATAGTGACAACAGAGGATGGGCATCTCTTCCTTGTGGGAAGATCTTCGTATTTCAGTTCTGTTGTTTTGACAAAGGCTCACAATTTTAGCTGATTGTCCATCACTGAGGAAGTCGAGGCAGAAAACCAAAGCAGCGGGCCACATAATGTTCACACTCGCGAGCAGGGAGAAAGGGGCACAGTGGCTCCGCCTCCAGGCTGACCCTCTCTTCACTCCCATATGGTAAGAAAGGGATGTTGACCATAAAATAGTGCCACACAGTGGGCCTGAGTGATGTGGGAGTCTCCTCTGTGTGCTGTCATTGCCACTGATGAATAAAGAAATTGCCTTGGCCTTTTGATAGGGCAGAACTTAGGAAGATAAGGAGGACAGAACTGAATGCTGGGAGAAGGAAGGGTAGAGCCAGAGAGACGCTGGAAATTTTACCCGGTAAGCCACTGCCACGTTGCGACACACAGATTTATAGAAATGGGTTAAATTAATATAAGAGTTAGCCAACAAGAAATTAGAGCTAATGGGCCAAGCAGTGATTTAATTAATACAGTTTCTATGTGGTTATTTCGGGGCTAAGCTAGCCGGGCGGCCAGGATGAACAAGTGGGCCTCTCCTTCCTGTTATACCTAAGTCTTCCTACACTGGTAACAATGAAGGCAACCCCCCACAGACATGCCTACAAGCCAGCCTGCGCTACATAAAACCTCATGAAACTTCTTTTCCCAGGCAATTCCAGGTTATGTCCAGTTGTTACTTAAAGCCTGCCATCACAGTTGAGTAATGAGTAGTCCAGACACTTCAGCTATCTCCCCCACCACCACAGTGCCCAGGGAGAAGGGTGTGGTCTGGGGCTATCCTGGAGTAAAGCAGGAACTGGAGAGAGTTCTGTCCTGAACTGCCTCCCTTTCCCGGGGCCTCCGCTAGAGGAGTCATTTTCAGGAAGTCATGTTCGGCCGAGCCCATTGATATTTCCATATTTAGGGCCTCTCTAGTACACAAGCCAGGATACACAGGAGGCAATATCTCACACACACACGCACACACACACACACACACACACACACACACACACACAC
>LOEQ01000110.1:433051-454125 GCA_001685075.1 Bramus lutescens | reverse complement strand
TTCTTTATTAACCAATGAAAGTAACACATAGAAAGATGACCCTCCTACATCACTCTTGGGTCCCCAAGGCAGGACAGAACAGCTCTACAGACTCCTTTCCTCATTCTCCATAAGGTGGGTACCAAGGCCTGGAGACACCAATCCCCAAATGCCTCCAGGGCCTCACCTTCTTTCTGTCCAGTCACTATTGTTGGCCTTCTCAGTCCTCTGGGTTACCTCCTTCCTACTCTTCGGTGTTCTCAGATACCCCTGGGATACACCCAGATCACCCACACTCCCACACCTCCCCCCCAAGCCTGAAGACTGCATGGCTCCCTGGAGGCAGAAGTTGCTGGAATGCAGGCCTTCCTCTAGCCTCTGCTTGGGAAAGAGGGCCACCGGAATGGATCTTGGTTGTTTGTGGAAGGCTATCTCCCTCCAGGGGCCTAGGATGGTCTCTCAGGCTTTTCATTCCAGGTCTGAACGTTGAGCTTTGCAACAAAATTGTTACTGGGGAAACAAATGGTGGGTTTCTTTTTTAATCACTTTTTAAAATTCTAATTTAGCATTTAAACAGGCATGTCTAGATTTCCGAGTGTCATCTCCTGAAGGAACTACTCTTGATGTCAAGGAGGATCCATGCTAGAACAGTGCACGACTCAGACAGAGGAGATAGATGCACAGAGAGACACTATGCTTGTCTTTTTCTTTTTTGGTAAGGGTTGGGAAAGCACAGCAGAGAGACAGAAAATAGAAAAGAATAAAGAAAGATCAGCACCGTGGCAGCTGGAAATAGCCAAGAAGCAGCAAAGAGCTTAGGGATCCGTCTCCAAGGAGAAGGGCTTTCAAAGCTGCACGACCATTTGTTTATTTTTGCATCTGACACTAGCCATTTTATGCAACGAATAAAATCAAAGACAATCAGGCCAAACTGAGCTGTAGCTCGGGGCTGAAAGTGTAGTCCTTTGGCAGAGAACTCCCTCCTACAACTTCTGAAATTACCAGTTCACTGAAGGAAGCTCCCGGAGCCATCAGCCTAGATAAGCGTGAACTTATTGCTTGTCAAAAATGAAGACTGTGATAAGATCCATGCTCCTCCAGGGGCATTAGAAAGTCTAGACACGATGCAGATTAGAGACACACCCCAGGAGTATAACTTGTGGTATTTTCCTGGTTTACCCTTGGCCAACTCTGGAACTAAGAAGTGCCCTTGGGACTCTGGGGAGCTGACAGTGGGATTGCAAGGAAGAAATGAGGCCAGCCATCACCCCTGAAAGCTGACCCCCCACCGCCCCCCTCCATGATTGCATTCTCTAAAGTGAAAGCCTTCTACTCATTCGCCACCCAGTCAGTAGGCAGCCTGACGCTAAAGGGATGGAGGAGAGTCATGGAAGCCTTCATGAGTGTGTCCGCTGAGTTTCCTCAGCTCCAAATCTCTGTCCTTTGCCAGTCTGGTCCATAACGAGAGGCCAGATGGACCTGCAGCAGGGCCAAGGCCAGGTGACCTAAACAAATTGAGTTTCCGCTCTAAGCTTGAGGATTCATACCCACTAAATGCCAGAGGCCCTGACAGTGGCTAGCTCCCTGGACTGCAGACAGGCTGAGGGCCCACAGTCAAAGTCCAAAAACCATCTGCCTGAGTGATTTCTACCCTTAGTATGGAAATCAGCAAAGGCCTGGGCATAAATTCCTACACAGCAGAATGTTATTGCTGCTTTTCCAGAAAAGAGCGCAGAGTCTGCTCTCGCAGCTTGACACTGGTTTCTGAAGAACCATCACACACCAAAGCAGCTGACTTATCTAACCAATGACTTCAACATTAGAAGCTCCAAAGCCCAAGGCAGAACATAACTCCCTCCTAAAAGATGCAAGCAACCTGGGAAGAGGCTGAGGACCTGCACAAAGGATTCTAAAACTAACTCTTTTCTCACTAATGCTCAGGAACATTTCTCCTCTCTGGCCCTGGAACGCTCCACGCTCACACCGACTGGGGAAGCAGATTTGAACTCTTTTCTGCTCCTGTCCTCTTTGCCAATCAACCTCACAATCAAGAATTATTTACTTACTTACTTACTTATTTATTTGTCTTGAAAGAAAGCCTAGACTTTTGTCCTGTGCCCCGAAGGCAAGGCACTTTGGCTCAGCATCCCTCCTTTCCCTAGGTGTTTGCTGACCACTGTGTTACCATTTCCTCTCCACTCTCAGCTAGACTTCTGTGAGAAAGCTGCAAAGCCAGAGCTGGGTTGGGTGTTTTTACTGTGAGGCCCACACTACACTACACACTTGCCTGGTCGCCTTTAGCTGTGATGAAGGACCGTGGGGTTGGGGCTCGCTGAAATCTGAGAAAGAACACAGGGCATTCTATTATTCAGTTGTTGGTGGTCCAGTGGAGGATTGAAGCCAGAACCTTCCAGGTACGAGGTGAGCACTTTATCACTGAGCTACTCTTACGGTAGCTCCAGACCGTGCACCCCCAGCGTTTAGAAATCTCAGCTGACGGGTCAGGAGCAATCTGAGGATGAGCCCGAGGCCTGCTCTTCCCTGGAGGATGATGGTCAGAGACATGGACAGCATGGGGGAATGTTCAAAAGGAAGCTACAAGCATCCTAGCACTACCCTCTGTGGGTAGAGCTAGGTGGGAAAGCTGAGAAGTCCCTCAGAGCCCTGAGTCCCTAGTGCTCCTGCTGTCTTTGGAAACCTGCCAGTCCCTCCCATCTGACCTGGGTTTGCTTTGTCTTTCAGCGAAAGAGGGGAGTGGAGACTGAGTCAGAGGACTTGGAAAACGGGACCTGGAGAAAAAAAGAAAGACAAAAGCGGTTGGCTTTCCTATGGATTTCAAAGAGGAGTGTTTCAGGTTTGCATGCAAACTGTCACTCGAGAGGAGGGAACTTCAGCTGGAGAATCATTCTCATTGCACTGGTCTGTGGGCATGGCTGTGGGAACCTGTCTTGATTACAGATAGGGGAGGGGTCTGGCTCAGTGTAGGCAGCACCATCCTTAAGCAGGTGGGGTCTGGCCTGTAATAAAAAAGTTAGCTGATCTAGCTAGAGGGTCCAGTGCTTCTCCCTGGCTTCTGCTCCTGTCCCTGCTTGATTTTCTTCCCCAACTTCCCTTACTGATGGACTATAGCGGCATTTCACTTGTATTTTAATAAATAAAGCTTGCCTGAAGATCAGAGAGCAAAACAGCCCCACTGATCAGCCCTACAGACCAGGCAGTGGTAACACACACCTTTAATCTCAGTAGCCACATTAGTTTGCTATAGAAACCAAGTGATGAGTGCCTTTAATCCCAGTGGTGCACACCTTCAATCCTAGCCCTAGAGAGGAGGAAAACAGCTCTCAGACGCAGTCTCATTCCGAGATTCCTGGAGGCAGGATCACCATTTTGGACTAAGGCAAAGGTAAGAGCGAGTGGCAGGCTGTTTTGCTTTTCCCTTCAGGTTGAACCCCAATTTCTCTCTGTGAGCTGTTATTAACCTTGCTTCAGTGGGCTGTGGCCTGGAAGTATAAGCTGAAATAAAGCCTTTCCTTCCCTCAGTTGTTTTGGTCGGAGTGTTTTATCCAAAACAAACTAGAACAAAAACTAAGTACCAGGAGTGGGGTGTTGCTGTGACCACCTGACCATGCTGGTTTTGGTAAGAGGGTAGAAGCACTGAGAACTTTGGGCTAGAAAACTCATTGTGCAGGCTCCTCTGGGGTAGCCTGGAAGATACAAGAGTTATCAGAAACAGAGACAGTGGAGGCCTTCTTACCCATGAAGTTTCTGAAGGAAGCAAAGACCACTGACTTTAAAAGCATAAAGTGGCCATAGAGAGAAACTGAGGCTTGCCACCATGTGGCAGGGTCAGAGTCCTGAAGAGAGGCCAGGAAAGGCCATTGGTGAAGGTGTGGTCTCAGATTTAGTGAGGACTCTGGGATATTGGAGATTTCAGGACCATGGGATGACCATGATGAACATGGAGATTTCAGGACCACGGGATGACCATGATGACCATGGAGATTTCAGGACCATGGGATGACCATGATGACCAAGGACATCATCAGGTGTGGAGTGGAGCTGTTTGAGCCTACAAAACAAACTGTTTGCTGAGGATGGCAGAATTGTAGACATGGGATGGCTAAGCCCTATGGATCATCAGTGGACCAGATACTAGACACTGAGTTAGCTACTCTGATAGATTTTGGTTTGCTTAAATGTGATTGTTTTATGTCCTAATTCTTCCCTTCAAGAGTAAAACGTATGTAACATTTTATATTTTATAGGGGCCTACAGTTTTGAGACTTTGAACCTTTAAAAGATATTATACTACTAAAGCATTGAAATTTTTAAAGACTGTGAAACTTTAGAAGTTGAACTCTCTATGTTTTACATCCCAGTAACATGAGATCTAGGGGACAAGGAAGGAAGGAAAGGTTATGGCATAACACTGATACATCTGTGTGTCGAGTCGACAGGCAGTGGATTAAAGAGGGTTATGAATAGAGGCAAACAGTGCCCATATCACAGGAGCCCTGAAGGACATGAATTTTCTCAGGCAGCTGATGAGAAGCCTTGAGAATTCCAGACAGGCCAGTGCCACAAAGAGCTGCATTTGCTCCAACCACACACACAGTCAGGAGTGTTTGCTCTGTTTCTGGTTTGGTGACTTAGTAGACTGTTATGTTTTTATGTCTTGGCTAAGGAATTAAAGCCAAACAAACTGGCTTTATCTTCCCTATCTTCACAGACCTGATCATTATTCTATATCAAACTATCACTTCTACAGGGGTTTAAGAAGTTAGCATGACTAGCATGTGCAGAGAGAAAAGCTGTCCCTGCCTCCATGTCATGTTCCAATCCCCATGCCTAGGATCCCATCTATTATTTACCTTGTTATCTGGGACACACACTTAGGAACCCCCTTCACCTCTCCCCCAGACACACGCTGCCTCCTCTCCATCTCCGCAGTGCCACAGTCCCTACCCCAGGGAAGGCAAAGCTTAACTCAGTGACTTCGCAGCCAAGCTTCCCGCAGACAAGAAAGCCACTGTCATCTCCACTGCTTTTTGCTTTCTCTCCTAGTGCTCGTGCTGGAGTGGTTGCTGGCTTGGCTTTTTGTGTTATTATCACCTTTTCTTCCCCAGGCTTTCTACTTCAGCCACCCGACACAGCTCCCTCCTGGCTCATTCTGGAAGCCCTCCAGCCTCAGAGGGAACTTCCAGGGGCCCTATTTCCTCGGGCATAAAGAGAGAGCAGTACAAAGTTTTTCTTTTTTGTAGTGTAATAATTCTGAACTTTCTTGACAAGTTCGCTGGAAATTACTCCTATCTGCATGTATGCGCTGTATTTCTGAGGACAGAAAATCGAACCCCATCTTTGGTTTCAAATTTGCTGCTGCCTCTATTTTTACCAGACTGATTTATACAATGCCCACAAGAAAATGCAGCTGGTATTCATTCCTTCCAGGTGCACAGTAATTTAACTCAACACTATCAAACCCTTCCCAAGTAAAAAGGCATCCTGGCCTTGTTTTAATGAACAGATAAAGCTAATTTGTAATTAGTATACTCAGTCGTTAATATGCAAATGAAGCCTGCTGTTATCTGTAATTAGCACCAGATACTTGATTGCTAGGGATGCTGCTGAGGTCCTCATCCAGGTCCCCAGTGGCATGAAGACCCTGGACCTCCTCCAGCTGCACTCCGGTGGGCACCCTCCCAGGGAGCTGGTCTCTCCCCTCCCCACCACCTGCTTCCCTTCCCCTCCTCCTCCAGCAAGCTTCCCACGAGTGGACACAGCACTGGCCCTCTGCAGCCGCCCTATTCTGAATCCAGAACCTCTTCATAACCCCTCGGACCCCCTCAGCCATACGTACACCCCACTAATTTCCCAGGCTGTGGCTGAGACATCTGCCGCCCGCCTACCGTACTTCCCCAAAGCCACACCACACTTTTCTAGAAGACCTGTGAGAGACACCTCCTTTCTCAACAGGCCTTTTGTCTTGCAGCTCTTCATCTTTTCCAGACCTCCATTTCAACATGACTTCCTCTGGAAAGGTGTGGAAAGTCACTTGTCATGAGCACAGGGGGCACCATTCAAGTGAGCCTCACATACCTTTCCCTCAACTGCAGTAGCACTCAGCCAATCTGCCCGCTCTCACTTCCACCCTTAAGGGCAGAGTGCGTGCTGGCCAGCTTTATCAGCAGACACGCACAGTAGAACATTAATAAATGCTAGCGAAGAACGGTCGCATTATCTTGCTGATTTTAGAAGTTCTCTACCAATTTCTGCTATTTAACAAGTTAGCTTGGCTAACCCCTCCTACCTACCACATCTCACTCTCATTTTCCTCAACTGACTGGGAATTCTGAATCAGGGGACTCTCCCCTCTGGGGGTGGGATGTTACCTAGTTGTATCCCCGCCCCCTACGTGAGTACCCCTGGAGTTTTGTGCAGAGTTAGAAGCTCAAGGGGGTCTGACACCTTCCTCCCTCAGACAAGGCCAGCAGGCCAGCTCCCTGATGCCAAAGCCTGGTCTGCTTGGTCCTGTTGTGCCTAAGTCCGGCATCTGCAGCCACTGGGCCCCGAGCATATGAAGGCTTCTGGCAGCAGCTCTAAAAACAGGAGGAAGATTTCCTCTTTGGCAGAACGTTTGGAATAGCATCTTTTCAAGTGTGTAGATCAGAATATGAATAGGACGGGGGAGTGGTAGGAAGGGGTTAGGAAGGAGGGGCTGGGCCCACAGCCTGGACCATTCTGAAAGGGCTCTTCCCCTTCCTCCCTTTCCTCTGCCTGTATAAAGGGCCAGTCAGGAAGCTTGCTTGCTTTCTCTACAAAATGACTAAATCACTGTGGGGACATTTACAGCCAGGATTTCTTTGACATTTTAAAATCTCTGAAATCATCAAAACTGAAAGTGTGGGTACCATGGGCTCTGTCTGGCAAGGGAACTGCTCGTGGAAGAAGGCTCCACTGGACGGCACCTCTGCGGCCCGCTTGCTTTAGGCAGGTTTGTTGTCTGGGTTTTGCATAATGAAAGCACTTGTCAGTTTTCAGGGCAGCTTTGACTTCGTAAGAAGCTGGGGAGGAGGGGCCAACGGTTCATTTACAAGTTGCTCTACACGCATCTCCGCTCTGGTAACATGCGGATGGACAGAAAGGAGAATGTTGTGTGTGTACCAGAGAGAGAAATTGCTGATTCAACTGATCTTCATAGCAGGCACTGAAAGACTGTCCCAGACTCACAAGAGGCTTAGGGCTTTGGGAGAATCAGTAGTCAAACCCTAATATAGGCCCCCACAACCCCTGAGGACTCTTACTCCCCCGCCCCCCATCCCTGAGGGTCCTTGAGTCCTGTTCTCTGCCTCCAGGCTTTGAGACGCTGGGGCTTGCAAGCCTCAGGACCTAGCATTTGGCCCAGAAGGCAGAAACAAATTGGCTTCATTTCTCCCTCCCCCAACCCGGAACCAGGGGGTCACTTAGAATATAGCACCCCACTTTCTGCTCTCCACCTGACAGCCCTTCTCTCCAGAGTCTTCCCCCACTAGTCATCTGCTAGGGTCTAGCAGATGTCAGGCAGCCCACAGCACTTAGGGAGAACAACCTCCAGCAAAGACAGTCCTGAGGAAAACGCTGTCCCTGGGCTGCACATAATAATATGCTTCCCGTATACAGGCAGAGGAAAGGGAGGAAGGGGAAGAGGCCTGGATTTTGTGATTCTCACCGCAGAGAACAGGCTCTAGAGCCCAAGCCTAAAGCAATCTCAGCCAGGTGTGACTCCTTCAGGGAGCCCAGGGCATCCTATGGGCAGTTCTGAGGAGCTCAGCGCAGTAGCACCACACGGGGCTCCACCTTGTTAAAACTGATACCAAGCACTGGGACCACAGGTCACTACCATAGGCAGGCACATCCTGAAACAGGAAGTAGATTAGCTTTGCGACTGCCAGTCTTCTCTGTCACTTTCACAGGTGCACATGGAGCCATTTGGTGACTTGCTGGGTGCCAAGAATAAGGAAGGCTGCCAATCAAAAGCTTATTCCACAGCAGCGGTCCATGCAGGGAACAGTTCTGTGTTTTGGGGGAACAGGTATGCACAAACACCCGAACTTTATCTACCCAAAGAATTGCTTGCCAAGTCTGGAACTTCCAAGATGGAGAATCTTTAGGGTACCAGACAAAGACTACATATTGTTTCAGAAAGATTCTGCCCAGGACTTCCCCTTAAAACAGAAGAATCCTGAGACTCATTCACAGCCTCTAGGTAAGAGCCTGGCTGAGGACTTGACTGAAATTCTCTCCAAGAGGACAGGCTGAAAGCAACTGGCTTTCTCCAGAAATGGCATCAATTGAACCTCCCAGGTCTAAGGAGAAGTCAGAGTTGGCCCATTCTGGGTTCTTCTTGGGTGGCCTCTTGGTCCTTTACAGAGCACTGTTTTTCCAAGGTGTGGCCAGTGAGTTACTAATAGCCTTCAGTGCAGGTCACCACCAATTCACACCTGGTTCCCTGGGCTGACTCTGCATGGTGAAAGCTAAGATCCAGCCTTTGGAGGTGCCCACTCCCAGTACCCCAAACGTACTGTCTGGACCAGGCACCACAACTAGCTGTTCATGATTTAGATGAAGGCAATGCTATGTCTTGGAAAAAGTTTTTCTAGGGTTGGCCAAAACAGAAAAAGATACCTGTAGGGGACTGGCACATCCAGAGAGAATGGAGAAGGGTAAGCAGGCCACCCTGTGTAGCCAGTGCCCCACTAAGAGGCCACCAAGGCACTGTGTTGCTGTGGCCTTGTAGTATCTAGTGCCTTTGGGCTATGGATTCTGCTTATCAGTCATGGATAGCAGAAGTTCAGATCTGAAATCACCTGAGAACTACCTTCTCTTAAACCCATGGCAAGTGCCACCTTAGGGGCATGTGGAGAAAGAAAACAAGGGCCAAGTCCTGGCTCCCTTGCCATGTGATCCTGGGAGAGTCACCTAAGACCTCTGAACACAGGTCTCCTTCAGAGGCACTGATGATAACTGTGCCAGAGTAGCTTACAACACAGTCACGGGGTGGATGTCATTTGTTCAATGCCTAGCTCTCACCAGTGACCACAGCCCTTCTTCCAGAAAGTGGCCTTAGCGTCAACCAAAGACCAGCCAGCTTCTCTTGACCCTCGGCAGCAATTCTGTCCCTGTTTTTCTTGTTCAGTTATTAGCCAGCAATGTAGTCACACCGGACAACTACCACAGACCTTGGCCCCAACACACATCTCATGTATAGCTTCTGAATCTCTAGCATGATTCAGGGTCAGACTGGCTCTGCCTGGGCTGAAGCTCTGAGCGTTGCACTGGTAAACGTCCAACCCCCAGGAAGAAGTGGCAGCCACACGGGTGGAATGGTGGAATGGGCCAAACTCGAAGGTTTGCTCTGCAGCCATTTCTACAGCTATGGGAGTCATTTTAAACAGCCTGCAAAATCACCATTGATTTCGAAGCATTGATTTTCTACACCACAGTAACACATTAAGTCTCTTTTCTGAAAAAGACAAAAGAGAAATAAAAGAATAAACTCTCACTCCAAAGCACAACCATATTAATTCAATAGGCTCCATACTGACGTCTGTATGACCTGGGAAGGACATTTTGCTTCTGTCCAATAAGTTGTTGGTACCTAAGGAGTTAAAGACTGGCCATGCCCCAGAGAGGAGGGGATCTGATGTCCCTACACACAGCTGTGCCTGTGTGACAGGCAGGGACACCTCCTCCTTCTGAGACACTTCTCAGGGCACTGTGAGGCTGGGAGGGGCCAGCTGCTAGGCTGTACCCATAAGTACTCACTCCTCCAAAACAGGGACTAGTATACCCCAGCATCTGGCTTTGTTTTTAAAATCGGAGGTTTTAAAAAAGGGGCTTGGACTTTCATCATGCTTCTCAACTCCAAGGATGGTGTATCCTCAGGCGTATGTGATGATTTAATCTCTAATTACCATCCATCCACACACTTTTCAAACTCCTGTTTTTGTGACCTTTGTCCCCCCCCCACTGAAACATATATACTGCCCTTTGTTTTTCATTCCAAAAAAAAGAAAAAAAATCCCCACCCCCTCCACCACCCTGCTAACCCCCACCCTACTTCACACTTGCTTTCCAGCTCAAGTGGATCATTTATTTATTTATTTATTTATTTATTTTTAGGATGTATCAGTTAAATCTGTTCCTCTTTTTTTTGAGCTGAAAGACTGAAGAAATCACACGTCGCTTCTGATGTGAGATGCGCATGGGCGTTTGCATCCTGCCCAAAGATAGCTCAACTTCGTTTTGAGATGTTTTGCCGTCTTTGGCAGGCAAAATCAAACTTTTCTACATATGCTTA
The DNA here is from genome assembly GCA_001685075.1 of Bramus lutescens. NCBI lineage: Eukaryota > Metazoa > Chordata > Mammalia > Rodentia > Cricetidae > Bramus > Bramus lutescens. Next base: position 443,810 of record LOEQ01000110.1, on the reverse strand, counting down.
TGGGTTACACAACCTGGGTACGTCGATATTTGTTGTGGTCTTTGCCTCACGCCAGATAAGCTTGTGCACCTCAGAGGTGTGTCCCAGCTCCAGCATTCTAGAAAGCCTGGGCTGCTCAAGCTCCGGGAGAAAAGGGGACGAGGTGTACTTGTGACATCTAGAAGACCGTGGGCAGAGAAGGAAGCACACAAGAAGGGGGAAGCTCAGTTTTGGCGTATTCAGGTTGAGGAGACTATTAGACACCCCAGCAAAGATGACAAGCTGTCAGTGGGATGTCTGAGTTCACCACTCAAGAATGAGAGCCATGCTCTAAATAAACCTGGAAACTTTGATGGGGTGGACAAGAGGCCAGTAGTCCCTCCATATGGAAACACCACGTGCAAACAGCTCTCAAGGCTTTCTGAAGAGAAGTCACCAACAGATGACAGCCTGGCCTTCTAAAAGAGCAATATACCCAATTGAAGGATTCCCCCCCACACACCCTCTTTAAAGCAAGAAACACTACCACACAAGTAGGGAAATAAGAAAACCACAGGTATGAAGGTTATGACTTCATCAAAGCCTCAGGCTGCTCATTTGTAAAATGGGACCATTGTCTCAAGGCTGCAAATGAAAGCAGTCTGGGGCTTTTCTTTCCTCTTGGAAGATCCCAGGTCACAGAGGCCAGAAAATACGCTCCTTCACCACAAACTTCCTCCACTGTAGGTACACACCACTGCAAGCTGCATTTCACCTCTTCTCAGTTACGGAATTGTCTCAGTCACTGTTCTATCGCTGTGAAGAGACATCACGACCATGGCAACTCTTATAAAAGAAAAAATTTAATTGGAGGCTGGCTTACAGTTTTAGAGGTTTAGTCCATTGTAGTCACTGCAAGGAGCATGGTGGCATGCATGGTGCTGGAGCAGTAGCTGAGATCCACAGGTTGAAAGAAAAACACTGGTATGGGCTTTTGAAAACCTCAAGTTGCCGGGTGGTGGTGGCACACACCTTTAATCCTAGCACTCAGGAGGCAGAGTTAGCTGGATTTCTGTGAGTTTGAGGCCAGCGTGGACTACAGAGCAAGTTCCAGGACAGGCTCCAAAGCTACACAGAGATGCCCTGTCTCGAAAAACCCAGCAGAAAGAAAAGAAAACCTCCAGCCCCTCCCCAGGGACACACTTCCTCCAATGAGGACACACCTCCTAATCCTTCTAGTCCTGCCAAAGAGTTCTGCACCCTGGTGACTAATCATTCAAATATATGAGCCTAAGGTGGCCATTCTTACTCAAACTACCGCAATAATATAAACCCCACTTCAAGACTGACATACAAATTCTTATCTCTAGTTTGAGTCTATGGTTTATTAAAACAATTTTTTTTGAGGCTAGAAAAATAGCTCAGTGGTTAAGAGTACTGGCTGCTTTTTCAGAGGACCTGGGTTCAATCCCCAGCACCCAAAAGACAGCACATTACACTAGATAGCCCCAGCTCAGGGACCTGATGCCCTCTTCTGGCTTCCACAGGCACACACAAAACTGTAGGAAAAGCAACCACAGACACAAAATTAAATTAATAAAAGAACCCTAATAACAACACTATTTTATGTTTGTCAGTGTGTGGAGGGGGAACATTATTAGATGCTTTGAAATAAACCCTTTCCAGAATTCCAGAATGTCTGAAAACCTGAACTTGCCTTGAAAAAAACAAACAAACAAAAAAAAACCCCGCAGCTTAATGCTAGAGGGGCTGCCCTCAAATCCTGATAGTCTCTTCCAATATTTAGCAGTCACTAATGATGACAAGCGGAATGTTGGAATAAAAACTTAAACCCTTTTTGCAATCTTTCAAAAACGTCAACAGATGAAACTATATTTAAAGAATCATTTTTTCTCATTTTCACAAATTCATTGAGATGTCTTGTTGACATTTCTTGGACGATTCAAGTGGACTTCTAATTCAATGGGCCTTTCGTGCCAGCTCTTTCAAACACTGATTAAGTCCTGATGTGCACTGCCATCCAGTCCTGGAAACCAAAGCCTCCCAAACCATCACTGGTAATGGCTGAGACTCAGACTCACTCCGTGTCCCTCAGCAGCCCCCTAGACACCCCTTTTAGCTCATCTGCACCTGAGCCACGTGCTCACTAGCTGCTCAGGGTGCCTGCCCAGCCAGAATGGGCTGCAGTTGGCCCTCTGGTTGGCCTGACCATCTCCAGAGAGAAGCCCACGAGGCCTTGTGGATGTGATGTTGGTCATCACACTTTCATCTGTAGAGACCACAGGTTGCTCCTACTCAGAAGCCCAGAGGCAGCATTCTAGGACTGGAAGGGGCCAGGCTTGCAGGCTGAGAGCCGTAGATACTTTGTTATCCCTGGTGACAAACTGCTAACATTCTGAAGGAATGGTTGGGAAGTTTATGTCCTCAGTCAGCATGCCCAAGTAGCCTCACCACTGTGGGGTTATCTGGGCTATCTACTGTAGCTCAAGGTCCACCACACACCCTTCTCCTGGTTTGTTTTTCTTGGTCTCACTCACCCTGAGCACACTTCTGCAGGTCCCCCTGGAGCCAGCCTCCAAGCCCTGCCCTCTGGCCTTACCTCTCAGGCCTTTCTCCCCTCTCCATGCACCTTCTCAAGCTTTAGTTTTTGACTTTACTTTCTTGTTGCCTTACTCTGCTGGTTACTTTTCTCTCCCATCAGCTCACCAAGCTGGGTACCCATTCCTCTTTCTACTTTACACCTGCTACTGACTGCATCTGAGCCCGGCTTTCCTTGCTACCATCCTTAGCATAACCCTCATGGCTCTCCCAAGTATGTCCAGCCAACTCAATGGACTCGGCTTCTTTTCATCCAGTCCCATATGGCTTGGCTTCTCCTCTTGTCCAATTCCTGCCAAGGTTGTCACTGCTTCCCCACCTAGACTTGAACCCTATGATGGTGGGGTCTGGAGGTTTAACCTTTGGAATGCCCATCACATCTCTCCCCTATTTATATAGTTTCCCTGGTCTAAACTTTGACCCCCATCTACTTAACACAATGAACTCCCCGCTTGCTAACTTTGGCATTTAGTCTAACATCTTGATCAGATAGTCAAAGCCCTGCATAGTCTGTGTAGCCAGATTTTACTTAGGGATTCTAAAGATATTCACTCCCATACTTTGTGCCTAAATAATCTAGGTGCTGGACATATAGCCACCGATGCAATAAATTATTACTGCACACAGAAGTTGCATTCTAGAGAGGAGACACAAAAGATGGGCAGAAAAGCTAACACACACGCTAGAGAAGGGACTGTGAGGAGGGCAGGGCACTCCAGGTAGCATGATCACTGCAGGAGCAGGTGTGGGGCCCTCTCATGTTTGTGGGAAGAGCATCAGGTGCACAAAGTTCAAAGCCTACTGCTTGTTCATCTAGAGGGACACAACACAGAAACTGGAGTGACGAGTAGTTTGAACAGGAGCAAGTCATGTTGCTATTAAACTAAGGAGAGCACAGGGCATGCTGAATATGGCAGGGACTTCAAGGAGTTTTGACTAGGAAAGTGACCTGCTTTTGAAAGCACTACATCAACGGTACAGAGAGGAGACAGGGAGGCGGGTAGAAGCTGAGTGTAATCAAGAGGCTATCCTGTGTAGATGCTGAGCGTAATCAAGAGGCTATCCGAACAGTCTGAGCAGAGGTTAGAGAAGCTGTGGGGACAGAGGAACTGAGCTGGAAGATTTTGAAGGTAGTGCTGACATTTGCTGATGTGCTGGGTGAAAGTGTAAGAGAACGAAGAGAGTCAAAGACCATACAGAAGTAACTGAAAACCTGTTACTGCTATTAAGTAGGCCTGGAAGATGCCTGTGGGCAGAGCACACAGGAAGGGGGAAGAGCTCGGCTTTGGCGTATTCAGGTTGAGGTGACAGGAGACACCCCAGCAAAGATGTTAAAACTGTCAATGGGATATCTGAGCTCAACACTCAAGAATGAACACTCTAAATGAACTTGGAAAGCGTGTGGCTGAGGCCAGCGGACTGCACCTGGGCCATTAAGCTTAGGTGGGAAGGACAAGAAAGGTTGGGGAAGGGCAGCTGTATGTGGGAGAGAATGGCTTAGGAGCCAAGGGCAGCAAGGGCAGCAAGGGGAAGAGAGATGAATCTTAAAGCAATCACATTCGTGTTTGTGGACGGGCCAGTGACATTGTGAGCACCAAGTCTGTGGAAAGAGGACTGCACTTCTTATTGCGCACGAGCATCTGTGTAACACGCTGCCAGCATTTGACCCCGTGTGACAGTCGTGACAGGCTCTACGGAGATGAGAGCCTGTTGGCTGGAGGCAAGGATGGAGATCAGTGTTTATTTTCTAGCCGATCTCCTTCCCTCAGCTGTGCGCAACCCTCCTCGCATGCTTTCTTACCCTCAATATATATAGCTCTGCTCCCATCCAGGCAGGCTTTGGCTACACCTCTCTTCCGATTCCATCCCCAGCAAATGTCACAGGCATTCTAGCTCCACCTAAACATGGCACGGTTCAGAAACTTTATAGGACTTGGCGGTTCAAATAGGGTTTCTGCAGGCCTCACCTTGATGCTTATCAGAGCACGCTGTATTTACACCAGACATCAAAGCCACACAAGGATGCCCAGATGGAAGGGAGCAGAACTTCCGTGGAAACTGTGCAGTTTCTTATTCCTTTAGATCCTGGAAGACATTCAATAGTAGCAAGAACAGCCTCCTTCATTTGCTCTCCTGTTTGAAGACAAGGCTGGAGGCACGGACTTACCCAAAGGGTAAGGTAAGTCCGGAATTTATTTTTAAAACCAAAAAGTCCCAATAGTTATCAAAGGATTGCTCTGTGAAAACATGAGAAAAATGGGTAGGATGGGTAAGCTGAGCCTCCTAGCTTATGATATGGTAAGTTCAATGAAACTGCACTAAAAAAAAAAGATACGTTTAAAAAAAAAGATGACATCCTTTTTAACTCTCTATAAGCATATCACAGAAGGGGAGAACAGGGCACTACCTGCTCAGCAGTCTCCCTGAGTTCCTGCTCTCAGTGCAAAAGACAATAACAGACAAAATCCTGCTGATGGGATTTATGTGGGAGCTGCACTAGATACGACCCTGAATACAGTCTTCTGAACATGTGCTTCAGTGTTTCAGTTACAGTGAGAACTAGAATCACACACACACACACACACACACACACACACGACTAACCCAAGGGGACAACAGCACAAAAGGACATTTGAATTCTACTGCCAAGCTCTGTGACCCAGTATCACAGAGTACAGCCCCACATCTAGAGGGGGAAAAACTGCATTCCTCCTTGTAGATCTCTGCATCATGGTGACATCCTTAATCCCCAGAGGGCGGAAGCAGAGGCCCCGGGGCTCAGAACAATGGAGCACTGTGAACCCAGGGGGCACACTACTGATTTCAAACCTAGATGGCACAGGCTGGAGCCACATCACAGAGGGTTTTCCTACGGTGTTGGGGTGCTCTTGGTGGAGCTACTAAGAGAAGTTTGAGGTTCTGAAAGATAATTCTGAACTTGTGATCTCAAGAAAAGTAGACTGTGCACCAAAGCCACAGCTGGAAAACATGACTTCCTGTTGGTCTAGCCAAAGCTAAATCCTCTTTTTCTGTGTTGTGTTTGGTCAAATTAATTTCTGTCCCTTAAATAGTTGAGTTTCAGGGCTAGGGAAATGGCTCAGAGGTTAAGAGTACCCACATAAGACAGTTCAACTGCTTGCAGCTCTAACTCCAGGGGTCTCCGTAGGCATCTAAGAACTCACAGCAAGGATACCCACCCCCACCCCATCCCCCCATGCATATAATATAAAATAAACGTTGGGAAAATAGAACCAAGTTTCATTCTACTTGAACATTTTTTTAACATGCAAGTGATTCCAGTTTCTACCTATGTACATTTTGCACAATAGAATCATTGATACAGTCAAACACCGCCAACTACAAATGTGACCTTCAGTTGTATAGTCAAGAACTGTTGCTCCTCTGAGGGTCCCCATGCCCTATACTCACCACTTGCAGGCTGCCCGGTAGATAACCAATATGAGTGCTTTACTTAGGGGTTTCTATTGCTATGATAAGGAACCATGACCAAAAACAACTTGGAGAACAAAGAACTTATTTTATTTCACAGCACCTAAGTCCCTCATCCAAGAAAAGTCGGTGCAGGACTCAAAGCAGGAACCTGGAAACAGGAAATGAAGTAGAAACCATGGAAGAGAGATGCTTATTGGCTTGCTCAGCCTGATTTCTTGTATCATTCAGGATCACCTGCCCAGGGGTGGCACTCCCCAAAGTGCCCTGGGCCCTCTCACGTCAATCAGCAATCAACAAAATGTCCCACAGGCTTGTCCAAAGACAATCTGGTTGGGATAGTTTTTCTATTAGGGTTCTATCTTCTCTAATGACTCTAGGCTGTGTCAACTTGACTTAAAACTAGTCAGCACAATGGGACCACGCAAAGATTTTGCTGGCCTAGGGTGACATGCAGGTACAAAGAACAATTACATCAATAAAAATTGTTCTATGTAAAGGCCTATATTTTCTTTTAAAGTAAGCACTTTTCAGTATTGAGATTCTCTTTATGTTATTGAATGATGGCCACAAAATTTCAAAATATGCCTTTCCATGAAAATTAGCTGGCAAGTCCATCTATCCATGTACATTTAGAAATGTGGAATGTGGAAGTCCCAGCCTTATTCCCTTACCATGTGCATGGTCACCTGGTGTCGGGGGAGGGGAGGGAGAGAGACACTAAGAGTTAAATCAAGGCTAACAATAACCTGCCAAAGTGTGGGAGCTAACAGTTAACTGCCACAAACAAGTGCTTCTTTTAATCACCATGTTTCCCAATTACAGCTTCAGAACCCAGAACTTCCAATATTAAACTTCCCCTTCATGGCAGTTCAGTCACATTTACTCTCCTGTTGTCAATTTCATCTCCTTCACCTGGAAAGAGGCAAATGATACCCATCATGGCCAGCTTCAAAAATTCAACTGAACAGATTGAGACCTTGTGGAAGTGGCATTACACACCCAGACACTGAAGAAACATTTAGACAACAACTCTACTGACCTACCAAGACATGCGTGAGGCTTAGCTCAAAATTCAGCCCAACATTCTCTATTTAAATGTTAGGAAGGGCACCTACCTAATACACTCTTAGCTTGGTGGTAACCATCAGTCACAGAAGTATGGCTGCTATAGTAAGCAAACATTTACACATTCCTGACTTTACAGAGAATCATAGTCAGACTAGGCCCAACCTTGACATTTTATGAATGGAAAAATGAGGGAGAAGGTAGAGAGAACACAAAACTAGTATGAGGCTCAGCCTGGATTTCTTTCTGGATCAAGCCTAGGGCTTTTCTCCATTATAGGCATTTACTGCTTAGTTATCAATTTTCAAGATTTTATTGTCCTGAAGAAACTCTATACATTGCTCCAAATGTTATATTTAAGGATAGCAAAATCCCACATACAAAAATGCATAGTCTTTACAAGCAATTGATGGCTCATTACTTCAGGACATTTACTACTAAATAGTCTAAAAGAAACCCATGAAACATAATGTAAGAGAATAATCATTGGTAGACTGCTGAGGTGGGGTAAATGCCCAGAAACATATAAAGCACCTCCACCCTAGATTTCAAAAATAAAACTGTTCAAACAACTACTGCCATGTCAATCAAGTCTCTCAGAAGGCAAAAGAAATCTTCCAAATCTTTAATCTTTAGAGTGCAACTAGGCAGATGAATCAGACAGCAACAAGTGTCAATGCAGCAGAAGGGATACTGAGTCACTGCCAGCGAGACAGAAAGACACACTATTATTTCACATCAGTAGTTTTATTACATTACACACTGACACACAATTAGGGAAGGAATGTTCTGGCATTTCTGAGTATTTCATCCAGGCAGTAGTCACCCACATTTTGTCCCAAACAAAAAGCAAGCTTTTACATGCGATAACTCATGAAAATAGTCTTCTTACTCTTGTCTAGAAGAAGTCAGCTAAAGAAAATGTAACATGAGCTGAGAAGGGATGAACTGCCCTCAAAAAGATGTCCAAGTCCTGCCTCCAGGTTTCCCCCAACAAACTAACTGACTGTTATTATACTTGAGGAGGCTGTGTGTCTGGGGACTACATGGGATCTGCTGAGAAGACCAATGATTATAATGCTACCATAATTGAAAGAAAAAGATAAACTGAAAAAATAAGTAAGTCCTATACAAAGCTCTTTCCACAAAATTCATTTAAGATGTTAGAGTTACCATAAACATCTTGATTCTATTAAGATCACCGGCAACAGCTTGTTACTTTATCTGAGAAGGGGCTTGAAGGGGCTCTGCTTTTGCAGCAGCTTAGGAGTAGACCATGGATGATGCAAAGTCAGACACTAGATTGTCTGGAGTCCACAGGCAGCTTTGGATCCACCATGTGAAGGACAGAAGGAACCTTGACAATTTCCCCTCAACAATCACTGTAGCAGGCAGGAGCTTAAATCCCTTCAGTGCTCAAATAAACAAAAGCAATCTAGGAAAAAAAAAGATTAAAACAGCATTTTGAATAAATTTGCTACACATTACATAACTTGGGAACAACAGAGGCATAAGCCCAAGCACAGCCCTAGTATTCCATGTAGAAAAGTACTGCAGAAGAAAAGGTTTAAAAACATTAAAACTCAGGTTCAAATAAATACAGTTTTGGTTCTTCTGTGCTATTCAAATAAAAATTTCATCAGATACTCAGTCTGCTAAGTAGCGCATTTGGGTTGTCAATTCTGGCTGTATCAGCACAAGAATATACACTGTTGCATATACTTTCACAGATATGCTTATACATATATAAAAATTCAGATCATGAAAATTTGTTTTAATTAAATACATATCCTTAAAACCTGTGTCTCTAAAAATAAATACATTAAGCTGTTTGCTAGTAGCTACTTCTGAGTTCCCTCACAAGCCAATCAGAACAGTTTTTTGTTTGTTTTTTTACAATGTCAGGGACCGTTAGCTGCCTTTTAAACCCACTGTCTATAGTAAACACAGAAGTGAAGCCGCACCACTGAAGTATCACCCCCAGACACAGGAGCAACTGCAACAGTGGAAGCATCATCTTGTCCTCCAGATCAGTCTCTGCAATGCATTGGCATCTATCCAGTGGGAGGACAGCATCTTCTTCAGTTGACATTACCTTCCAACTAAAGAAATAAGCTGCTATTGCTTCTGACGCTTTGTTTGAGGGAACTAACACAACACCATTTGTGTTTGCTATTGCTCCCAGAGATCACAGTGAGTGGTGTGTGATGATCCCACTGAGGTAAAGCAGAAGGGGCCCTGGCGTCTGAAAGAAGCAATGTTCTGACGACTGCAGCACATGAGGGACCTGGGCTCTATTATCTAAGTGCACATAGTAACTCAAAACCACAGCCAGGATGGAACACCAGACATCTGTCACTGTGGCTCAAACAAGAGAAACAGTAAAAATACTCAAAGTACTTTCTAGAGAAAGGATACAATTCATGGGGGGGGGGCTGTTACTGTTTTAGTTTTACCTCTCACCCACCCACCCAAACACACATACACAAACACCAAAACCAAAAAAACCTTTTTAAAATGGGATAGTCAGACCAAAATGTTTAATGTGCATAATACTTGACCTTGTCATTGTTCAGAATATAGAAAATTCAGAAATATAGGAAATCCATGATAAGTGACAGCGAGAATCTTTAATGTCACTGTCTACACTTTTAAGAGGAAAACTTAAAATCCAACTTCTAAAAAACTCAATGTGCTCACAGTTTCAGATTGCTAGTTGTGAATCAAATGTAACGGTATCTGTTCACAGACAAACAAGGCCTCTACTTCACTGACTTCAATATGATTTAAACCTTTGGATATTTCAATCTTCAAACTCCACAAGGTAAGGCTGAATTTATCAGGTATAAATAAAATATTTCGGTCCATGATGCACTGTAGTTCTGAGAAACCAAATGTACCAAATATATACAGGCTAGCTACACAGCTTCCCTTAAGACACATGTGCAGGTACCAAGCCACACTTGTCTCTTTCATCCTCTGGCTGTGAAAATGAGGCGACAGCATTCTTCTCACTCTTCTTTCCTCTTGAGCACGAGGTCAGGCAGGACTAGGTTGGCCGGTGCAGTCTCTTGGGTGGTGGGGGTGGCATGAGCTCCGTGTCAGGGTCCAGGGGATATTTCCGCTTCTGTCCTTGGGCAGCTGCTGCACATTTGTCAATGAACTCAAATAGCATCTCCTTGGTGACAGGGTTCGAGATGCTGTTGCACACAGCTGTGGACAAAATCTCAGGTAAATAAGTAAGGCAACTGACTCAACACAGGCTGAGGGTGGTCTCCACAAAGCTCCGAAAAACCCTGGCATTTTACCATTGGGCTTCAGGTCAGGGGCTTTTCTAGTGGTTACTCTTTGCTGGAGCATTAATTTTAAGCAAAAATGCTAAGGGATTTTAATCCAGTATAGCACACCTCATGAAAGTTCCTATTCAACTAAAACTTCGACACTAAAGTTTTCAAGTCCTTCTCTCAGAAGGATGTTCATTCTGGGAAATACAACAGTAATACAGCCACTATTAGAAATAGGGAGGGTTTTTCTTTTCTTTGAGTAATCAAAATTTAGAAGCAATGTTTTTCATTTTATTTATCTATTTGGTTTTTTGGGGGTGGGGGAAGATAATGAAATGAACTCATCTTGTCAGAGCACAGAGGCTACTTAAAAAAAAAAA
>LOEQ01000110.1:409216-427150 GCA_001685075.1 Bramus lutescens | reverse complement strand
TTTGCTCATGGTAAAGAATTTCTGGGTGTGGCAAGGAATGCCCTTCTGGTCCTACCCACACTATACTAGCTCACTGTGTTACTGGTGACAACAACTCTAGTCAGGGTGGTTATTTGCCAGGTTTCTTCTTTCTTCTCTATTGGTTGGTGTGAGTCATGTGCTTAGGTCTCACTTATGAAAGTCTGCTTCCTGGAAAGGGGTTATTAAAGATATGTGGGGTTCACTTATTTCACTTATTTTTAAAATCCATGTGTATGGATGCTTTGCCAGCATGTCTGTCTCTGTGTACCACTTGAGTGCTTGGTGCCAGCAGAGATTAGAAAAGGAGTCAGATTTCATGGAACTGGAGCTACAGGTGGTTATGAACAACCATGTGGATACTAGAATCAAACCCAGGTCTTCTGGGAGAGCAGCCAGTACTCTTACTGAGCTATCTCTCTAGTCTCATGTGGAATTTATTCATAACATAATTAATCAATTTCTTAGGTATATATTCTGAGTCTATGCATATACTCCATTTCTTCAAATTTTGGTCATTGTCTTTAGCACTCATCCATCCACAAACCTGCCTAGAGTGATTACTAAGCGAAGTGTTCTGGGGGACTTTTCTACTCCCTTCTTTCCTTATACACTCACTAACCGGCTTCTGTAAGGAAGACCTACCCATTTTTCTCTAGATGGCTAGTAGCATATATAGACTATGGTTTTGGTTTTGGGTTTTTTTTTTTTGGACTTTTTATTACTTTTATATACCAATCAGAGTTTCCCCTCCCTTCTTCTCTTCCATTCCCTCCCCCTGCTGCTTCCTACCCACCCTCCCACCCACTCTTCAGAAATGATAAGGCCTCCTATGGGAGTCAACAAAGAATTAGCACATCAAATTGAGGACCAGGCCTCCTCCCTACTGCATCAAGGCTGAGCAAGGCATCCCACCACAAGAAATGGGTTCCAAAAAGCCAGCTCATGCACCAGGGACAGATCCCACTGCAGGGGACCCTCAAACAGACCAAGCTATATAACTGTTGCCTACATGCAGAGGGCCTAGTTCAGTCCCATGCAGGCTCCCTAGCTGTTGGTCGAGTCTGTGAGCTCCCACGAGCTTAGGTCAGCTGTCTCTGTGGGTTTCCCTGTCATTATATTGACCCCACTCACCCTCATAATCCCTCCTCCCTCTCTTCCACTGGACTCCTGGAGCTTGATCCAAGCTGTGGATCTCTGTATCTGCTTCCATCAGTTACTAGATAAGGTTCTATGATGACAATTAGGGTAGTCACCAATCTGATTACAGAAGGCCAGTTCAGGCATCCTCTCCACAATTGTTAGGAGCCTGAACTGAGGTCATCCTTGCGAATTCCTGGGAATTTTTCTGGCACCAGGTCTCTCACTAACCCCATAGTGGCCAACTCTATCAAGATCTCTCTTTCATCGCTCTCCCTCTCCACCCCTCCTGTTAGGATTCAGGCATTATTGTGGCCTGCCCTCTGTCACCTGGCAAAGTGCACTCAGGCAGAACCCTGGCCAACTCAGGGGTCCTATGGCTGCTATGTCATTATGTAGTTTGTGTGCATGTGCTACAAGCCCCTTTAAGGGGCATGCCTTTAATCCCAGCACTCGGGAGGCAGAGGCAGGTGAATCCCTGTGAGTTCGAGGCCAGCCTGATCTACAGATTAAGTTCCAGGACAGGCTCCAAAGCTACAGAGAAATCTTGTCTCGAAAAACCAAAAGGAGCCAGGCGGTGGTGGCGCACGCCCTTAATCTCAGCACTCGGGAGACAGAGGCAGGTGAATCCCTGTGAGTTAGAGGGCAGCCTGGTCTACAAAAGCTAGTTACAGGACAGCTAGGACTGTTACACAGGGAAACCCTGTCTCGAAAAACCAAAAACCAAAACAAAACAACAAAAAGAGATAGGCAATTGCCCTGTTCCTGTCTTTCCCCTGCCCCTTCCGCCACCCGTTCCCAGAGGTTGGTTTCCCTCCTCCCCTCCCTCCTTTTCCCATTCCCTTTCTCTCAATAAAACCCCTCCTCCACATGAGCAAGGTCTGTATGGCATGTCTGTCTCTCACTCTCCATGGAGCCCCTGGGCTACAATCTCCCAAAGTCCCACCTGCACTGTTTTACAACACCTTCTGCAACTCAACCACCCCATCCCTTATGTTTCTATCTCCAATTCTCTCCCCTTTATCTCAGGAAAGCTCATTTATTTCCCTTTCCTAGGGTGATCCATGCCATCTTACACCTGTCAGAACGGCTAAGATCAAAAACACTGATGACAGCTTATGCTGGAAAGAATATGGAGTAAGGGAAACACTCCTCCACTGCTGGTGGAAGTGCAAACTTGTACAGTCACTTTGGAAATCAGTATGGTGGTTTCTCAGAGAATTGGGAATCAATTTACCCCCAAGACCCAGCTACATCACTCTTGGGCATATACCCAAAGGATGCTCAATCATACCTCAAGGACACCTGCCCATCTATGTTCATAGCAGCATTATTTGTAATAGAACCTGGAAACAATCTAGATAACCCTCAGCCGAAAAAATAAACCGTAGTACATTTACACAATGGAGTATTACTCAGCGGTAAAAAACAATGACATCTTGAAATTCCAGGCAAATGGATGGAACTAGAAAAAATCATTCTGAGTCAGACCCAGAAAAACATGAGTATGTATGTACCCACTCATAAGCAGATATTAGATGTAAAGCAAATGATAACCAGACTATAACCCACAGCCCTATAGAAGCTAGGCAACAATGAGGACCTTAAAAGGGACACGCATGGATCACCCTGTAGATATCTTTTTTAAAAAGTGATGTTGTTTAAGAAGCACCATCTTCATTATTTTGCTGCTCAAGAACTCCAAGTTTGACCATAAGGATTCTCAGACTGGTTCTTGCTTAGCTTGTTTCTACTCTCTGTGGGATCCTCTAAGTGATTTTTCAAAGAACAAAATTAGTTCAACAGTCTAGCTATGTATGCTAAGGAAGAACCACCACCATTTGCTCTGGCCATGAGAGAGCAAAGGGCAAGGACATGGGGAAGGGCACTGCCACTGTGAATACTGACTTATATTTGGGAGGTTTCCACCACCTTTAGTGAAGTTAAACTAAAATGGTCATCTTTTCTTTTTTAAAGATAAAATTCTGCTTCTTGATAATTCAAGAATAACAATAATTCAATAATTTATACCTCTACAGCATGACATAAAGTGGATTTTTAAAAAACAGCTAAAGAAAATTAATTAAAAATTTTTGGTTTTATGATCTTCATTCACTTTTTAGTATTTATAGTCAGAGAAAATAAAAACAACTCAGAAATGAAATGATAAGTTTTCCACATGGTACCAAGAGATCTGAATAAAGCTGACTTCCTTTGAGAACTACTTCATTAGAGTAGAGCCTTGATAGGACTACCTTTACAAAATACTTGGAAGCATGCCAGAACCTTTAAAATAACCTCCACTAATATCTACTGTCACTTGGGTGTCTATAATAAACTACTTCTCAGTACCATCCCTGTATTTGCTGGGTAGCAACACAGCAACAGGAGACGTATACTCAGGAATGATAAGGTCTTTAAACCTTTCATCCAGGTCTTAAGCCATGAAGACTAAACAATTAAAGAGCGGGAAGTTACAAATCCCACTTTGTTTATCTTAAAGTCATTATAGACATATTACAACTTGAGGATATGAAATTCACATTAAACTACAGTTTAATACCTCCCAATAAATTCAAATCATGTTTATTATTCAAAATAAAATCAACTGCCATATAAAATAACTGGACAGGTCAAATGCAACATGATAGCAGTGGTATCTTTTTTCTTCTCTGTATCTACTAATTTTCAACATTCCCACACTATGTATGTTTAACTTTACAATCTTAAACAATAACCTAAAACATACCATTTTAGTAAAGATAAAAATGATCAGGCTAGCTTTTGAAACAAAGGTATAAAAAACAATAGGTAAACAGTTAGCTAGAAGACAATTCCTCATAGCTCCCAAATAGCAATGAAGACCAAGAGCGGCACCAATTTGCAAAAGAAGCACATGGAAGTTGCAGCCACTTAAAGGAAGCTGCAGTAATGTAGAAGAGCTGTGATTGTCTTAATGTTTTAGGGAAACACTGTGACACATGCTCGACATAATGCAACCATGCAAATTATTCATCAGAAGGAATACAAATTGTTTCTATCAAGCAAGGGTCCTTAGTGTATTAATAGATTTTTCCAAAACTGAATAGTTAGTTGTTGCGGGAGCTCCTTCCGCTCCTTCAGCCAATAGCCGCTGAGATACCANCCCTTAAAATAAATACCCCTTTAATTCCCAACTGGTGTGGGATTGTTTATGACTTACGCCTTCAGTTAGTAGTTATTTTGATTAAAAAACAAACCAAAACATGAACTGTATGAAAAATAAATCAATGTGGAACAGAATATAAGGATGTTGATATTTGATTCCAAGGCTTGAGATGTTATTTCAATGCATGCAATGTTGTTTGTGTAGAATAAAATGTTTAGCTAGCTCAATCTATCTACTGAATAAATGGGGCTGTCAAGCATTTCTTTAAGACTTAGTTCAGTGTCTGAGGGAATGTAAAAAGAGAAAGTGGAATAACTTCTGTCTTCAACTATTTTCCTTCATCCTTTTCCACATCCCAAATCTCTAAATCTACTTATTAACTTATACAGAGTGCATGGGAGGACAACTGATCAAATAATTGCAAATACTGCTTGAGGTGCTGAAACCATGGCACAATGAGATCCCAACCCCTCATACAGACCACAGATAAGTCACTCATTTCCTTCTTGCCCTAGTACTTGCTCTAGAACAGACCCTTGGGGAACAGTGCTTACTAAATGCAAGAGGTCATGAGCCTCAGCTCCTCAACCAGCTAATACTGTTGACAGATGGCTAAAGTAAACCAGGGCTAGGGTGTAGCACCGTAGCTGAGAACTCTTAGCTACTGTTCCAGCACCATGCCTGCCTGCCTGTTGTCAGCTCACTGCCACAATGGTCATAGACTCTGTAGTGGTGTGAATAAGATTGGCCTCTATTGGCTCATATCCTTGGACGCTTAGGGAGTAGCATTAGGAGGTGTGGCCTTGTTGGAGAAGTATGTCTCCTGGGGTGTGCTTTGGGGTTTCAAAAGCTCAAGCTAGGTCCAGTGCGCCTCTCTCTTCCTATGGCCTGTGGATCTAGATATTGAACTTTTAGCTACTCTCTAGGACCATGTATGTCTACAAACCTCCATGCTTCCTGTCATGACAATAATGGACTACACCTGTGAACTTGTAAACCTGCCCCCAATTAAATGTGTTCCTTTATAAGAATTGCTGTGGCTGTGTGGTGTCTCTTCAGAGCAATAAAAACCCTAATTAAGACAGACTCTACCCCTCTGAAAAAATAAGCTCCAAATTAAATATATTGTTTTACAAGATGACTTGCTCACAATGTTTTATCATGGAAATAGAAAAGTAACTGAGTAAAATACATGGGAATAGACTAGAAAAAAGAAAAACATGCTTCAAAATAGTGATGAGCAATGTGTCCAAAGACCTATGGTAAAAGCTTACATAATCTTAGCCTACTAAAGGACCAAAATGAAGACAACTCAGAGTATGATGTGTGTGTAAGAGAGGTCACCTATGAGCCCTTCAGAGTCTCAACATAGCTTTGACACACTCCCAAACTCTTACAAGTCTACAAACTCCATTCCATAAGTGTTCATATTCTAGTTGCCTATCTGACATAATTTGCTTTTGAAGGATAAAACTAGGGTCTCAAGCTTGCTAATTATTCTACCATAGAAATACAGGCCCTACCCCTATTACATACCTTTAATTGAACATTCCAAAGACTTCTCAAATCTAACATGTTCAACTTGTCATCTTCTTCCAAATCTATTTCTTCTTGTCATCGTCTAAAAAATGGCAATATTACTCACCCAATTCATGGCAGAAACTCAGGTGCCCTGACTCTTCCTCTTCATTTCCTTCTATTCAATCCATTAGAGGGCTTATGGATTCTACCTAAAATCTGTTTTGTCTATTTATTCTACTACACTGGTTTAAAATTCATAGTCCAAGACACTGCTGTCTCACAAACTGTCTCTCATCCCATCAATTTTTATATAAAGATAGACTGACTTTAGAAAAATAAAAACCTAATTATAATTCCTCGCTTAAGAGAAAATATCTACCAGGCTGGAAAGAGAAAAATACATTTGTCATGATTTACAGAAAGCAACCCTTACATAGAAGGAATATATAAAGAGGGTTTTTTTTTTTAACAATTATAAGTTTAACAAGGTTACTGAACACAAGGATATAACATACATATATCCACACACACACACATACACACTCTAGAAACCACAATCACAAAATACCTAGGTATAAATCTTAAAAATTCATCGGGACATCGTAGTAGACACCTATAATCCCAGTTATTCTGGAGGACGAGGCAAGAAGATTTCTGCAAGATTAAGTCGAGCCTGAGCTAGTTAAAATCCTATCCACAAACAAACAAAAAACCCCAAAACAAACTACCATCACCCCCCGCATAAAAAACAAGATTTGAAAATTATAACACCTACACACTGCCAATTAGAAAATACCAGTGAAAGAAATAAAGGGGAGTAAATAAATGCAGGAATATATTCATAGATTGAAAGATCCAATACTGTTACATCACTTCTCAAAATGACCTACAAATTCAACACAACTACAAGGGAAACCTTAACAGAATTTTTTATTTCCTAAATACAGGGTCTTACTATGAAGGCCAGGATGGGCTTGAATGTAATGATTTATCTACCTCAGCCTTTAACTGGTGAGATTTCAGGCATGTACCACCTGCATGATTATAATTTCTATTAATAGACACTGACAACCTAATTTTATATGAAAGCCAAAGGAACTAGGATAGTCAAAATAATTTTTAAAAAGAACAATGATGAAGTCATACTAACCTCAAAGTTTAACACACAGGCCTAGCGATCAAGACTCTGCAGTATTGCTCTATTACAAACTACTGACAACATGAAGGACTACAAACAAGCAAATTAAATGAGCTCTCACATATCAGAGGTAGAAAATGTCAAATGATATAATCACTTTGGAAAATAGTTTGGCAGTTGTTTTGTTCAACCCACACTTGGCACAAGAACCAGCAACTTCAATCTTAAGTATTCTCCAAGAGCAAAGAAAGTAAAAATCCACATAAAAATTTTATATTTTAAGTAGATTTTTTAAATAATCATTTTAAATAGGAACCAAGCCTGACATGGCTGTACATGCCTGTAATCTTAGCATTTGATAAGCAGAGCAAGAAGAAGAGCAGGAGTGAGATCATAGTTATTAGCCTGGGTTATAAGACTCTATCTTAAAAGAATATATCAAAGCATATGACAAACACAACTTTAGCATAGCACAACACAGAAAATAACATACAAGTCCTTCATCTGGTGAACAGATAAAGTACAGTAAGGTTATACAATGAAATATTATCAAGAAATAAGATCTACTGGTAAGTTCAGTAATGTGGATGAATTTCAAATGAAATGTGTAATATTTAAACAATAACACTCTATAAACAATTAAGTAAACCATTTCACAAGACATGGTGAAGAACATAGTTATAGAAATAGGTGAGTGGCAGAGCTGTAGAGATGGCTCAGAGGTTAAGAGCACTGGGTGATGTCTCCGAGGTCCTGAGCTCAATTCCCAGCAACCACATGGTGGCTCATAACCATCTATAATGAGATTTGGTGCCCACTTCTGGTATGCAGGCAGAACATTGTATATATAGTAAATGAATAAATCTTTTTAAAAGAGATAGATCAGTGGCAATGGGGTAAAGAGAGAAGTGAACAGGACAAGGGAGTATCTTATGAGAATTTTAGAGGCAGGGGTAAACTGCTCTGCATGAGGATTTCAGTGGTACTGTATCCTATATGCACGTCTAAACTCACAAAATTGTACACCAAGAAGCAAATATATTATAAACAAATTTTAATGTGAATTTTTAAAAAAGAAATTTAAACTTTTTAGTGTTTAAAAATACAGGCAAATTTAATTATATCCTTTATCAACTGATTCTCCCTTCAAAGTACTAAATGAAGTAGCCCCTTACACCATTCTGACTTATATAAATTATCATAGTGCACCTTACACTTTTCACTTATACTGTACATCATTATATGTAAATCAGTTGCTCATTTGACACCAAGATGACTAATAATTACTGGCAATCATTTCATTGGTATTGAGTACTGTTCAAAGTGCTTTATACAAATTAACTTTTTTGAATCCTTAGAACTCTAGGAATTAGGTGTTATTAGTAGTCTCATTTTATATACAGAAATACAGGCACAAAGGAGTTAAGTAATTCAATAAGTGTTTAACAGATAGTGAGTAGTGGAGAAACATACTATGTCTACAAGATTCTTTAATATATTTAATTTAGGCTGTATACAATCCAGAGAAATTCTAGATCCAAAAACCAAACTTAGAGAATTTATATTAGGATGGAACTAACGTGTTTTATAATCATAATTCAAATTCTTGAACTGAGGGTGTGGCTCAACAGTAAAGTACTTTTCTGGAGTGTCTGAAAGCCTGGGTTTGATCTCTAGCACTGAAAATAAGTAGGTAAATAAAATAAAATCAAGGACTTTGTATATTAAAAATTTGTACTTTTTTTTCCTTCCAGGAATCTGAGCTCTAGGTAGATAAGATATTGTAAAAAGCCAAGGTAGAATACATTTATGGACAGTTTGACTTCTGGCATAATAAACTGTATTAATCAATTACTTCCAAAGATAACGTTTCACTTGGGAAGTCCATAGGCAGGGGATGAACTGATGCATGACTGATGAAGGGCAGCGGACATTAACATATTGGCTGAGCCTTTCCTTTTCTTCTCAAGTGTATATCATTCCGACCTGTATCATTTTTACTGTTTGCTATTCTACATGCAGCACTACCAGAAATCACAGAAAATTACAGGATTTCTCAGTCATTAAGGATTTACAATAGGTTAATTTTAAAATGGGCTACATCTCGCAGCTGCAAAGCTTTTGTTTGAGTTTTAGACCAAATGAGAAGTCATTATTGGAATAAATGACCTTCCAATGAGAATGACTAGCAAATATGAAAAGATTTCAGCAGAGACAACACCACCTCTGCCAGGTAAGGTTAGTGAGGTAATGGCAATGGCTCAGTAAATAGAGTGTCGAACTCTATGACACAAAACACTGGCTCCCTGTCTGTTTAGTACCAAGCATTATGAGAATTATAAACAGACCATGAATTTGTTGCATTGCTGAAAATAATAGAACAAATAAGCAAGGAAAGCTTATCTTTCTAATATGAGGCAACAACACAACATGCATATCTAATAACCATAAATACAATGGCAGGCCTATTGGATCTTACTTGGTTTTTAAAGATACCTTTTGTGAAATCAATATATGTCATTCACAAAGTACAGGATGTGAAGGCGATCTGGCTCTGAAATCTGTCACCTCATTGCTTGCCAGGACTCATTTGGATGATCTGGTTGGTTAGGCAGGTGTCCTCATCCTCCCTCAATGCCCCAAGTGTATCAGCCTGAAGCTGAGTATGTCGGTGGAGAGGATGACCTTCCCCGTTAGAGGATGGTTCTTTGGTCAAAGGTATATGAAAAGCTATGTTTCACTGCTAGAATCTCCAAAAATACTCTCAAGTTTATTTGCCATGTTGAATTTGATTAACAGTCTATCAATTTATTTTATTTAAAATTTTCTGCATACATTTTATTATGTACCTTCTCCTCCTCCAATTCTTCCCAGACTTGCTGTACTCCCTACCCAACCAATAGGTTCATTCTCTCTCTCAAAACATAAAACCAAATGTCAAAACAAACAAACAATAAGATTAAAAAAAATAAAAACATGGAGTTCATTTTGTGTTGGCCAACTACTCCTGGGCCTGGGGCCCAAGCAACTTGCTATGTAGTAAACTGAGTATAAGCAAACAAGGTATTTTTCTCAGCCGGTTTTTTATTGTTGTTGTTGGCAGGTTGCATTTTGTGGTTACATAGAAAGGACCAATTATTTTACTATTTAACTCAAAAGGTAATCTTATAAGATATCTTAGAAGATCACAAATCTAAACTTTTATATATGAAAAAGAATCAGTCAGCTCTATTTTAAATCCTCAGGGTACACATCCACTCATCAACAGTTTGTTGTATCAGCAAACTGCAGGCAGAAATGGGTACAAGGAATTAATCATTATCTTTGCTCACCAACCCATCCTACCAAGAAAGGTACCTCAGCTAATAATTGGGCTGTTTTGTTCTTGTTCTCTGACCTTAACGAGTCCCTCTCTCAACTATGTGCTTTTCTAAGATTTTCTACCTCAAAGTCATTAACAAAAATATCTTAACCTAACCTTAAGTCATATTTGAAGCTTTGTTTTAGCTATGATGCAGACTGAAATCTGTGAAAACATCTCCCAACATTAAGATTAAAAGAATTTGAGCTAGCTGAGCTTCTGGATCTCAAATGTTTTTCTTTTTTCTTTTTTTTTAAAATGTTTTTCTTAATCATTAACCTAAGTCAGTCTCAAGAGAAACTAGCTGTGTGATATTTTCTAGTTCTTATTCTCTATCCTCTCCAGTCCCTGCTTTATCAAGAGTGGAGGCAATACTCTATCTTGCTTTTATACATATTAATTTTCCCACTAAGCTCTATCATAATCCCTTGCAATATTTATTAAAGACACTCAACATCAAGATCCTATTTTAACTAATACTATTGTTGTATAAAATCATTGTTCAGTTAAACAGTACAGTTTAGAAGGAAATCATCTTCATAGTAATACACAAGTAAAAATGCCCAGTAGAACAGGATATTTCCAATAAACAATCACACCGCATTAAGGGCAGTGGAGAGCTCCCCACACCCATTCACACCATGCCAGATACCAAAGGCAAACATGCAAAGACACAACAGTAGCAAAAGACATTCTGGGGCTAAGGCTCTTGAGGCCTTGCCTATTTGAGTTTCATCCACAGGAACTTGGCTTCCTGGTGGAGTAGCTTCCGGAACTTTAACTGCTACCTGCTGCTCCTCTAACAGGGCCACTGGCATCCTACTCCCCTTTTGGGAGACAGGATATCACTATGGAACTCTGGCTATCCTGAAATTCACTACATAGACCAGACTAGCCCCAAGCTCACAAAGATCCACCTGCCTCTGTCTCTAAATTGCTGGGATTAAACGTGTGCTTCACTATGCCAGGTCCAAATTAATGCAATAATATTCCATTAAGTAAAAGTACCACATTTTCTTTATCATTTTCTCTTAGTGTTTTTATTGCTGTGAATAGATGCCATGACTAAGGTAACTCTTATAAAGGGAAACATTTAATTGTGGCTGGCTTACAGTTTCAGAAGTCTAAACCATTATTGTCATGGCAGGAAGCATGGCAGGAAGCATGGCAGCATGCAGGCAAACATGGTTCTGGAGAAGTAACTGGGAGTTCTACATCTGGATCCTAAGGCAGCAGGAAGAGACATCCCCATTAGGCCAGGCTTGAGCATCCAAGACCTCAAAGCCACCCCCAGTGACATACTTCCTCCAGCAATGCCACAACCACTAATAATGTCATTCCTTATGAGTCTATGGGGGCCCTTTTCATTCAAATCAACACAGCATTCATTGGTTGATGGACATTTAAGTTATTTCTATAAACACAGATGAAACACCTCTGTAGGAAAATGTGGAGTCTTTTGGGTACAGAATGGTATAGCCACATCTCATGGTAGATTAAATTTTAGCTTTTTGATGAACCTTCATGTTGATTTCTATACTGGGTATACCAGTTTGCACTTCTACCAATAATGAGCAAGTGTTCTCTTTTCCTAGCATCCTCTTCAGCATGAGCTGCCATTGTTTTATTGATCTTAATGACTGAATAAGATGAAACTCAAACTAGTTTTAATTTGCAAGTTCCTGATGGCTAAGAATATTGACCATATCTCTAAGTGTTTCTCAGTCATTTGTGTTTTATATTTTGACAACTCTCTGCTTAGTTCTGTACCACATTTTAACTGGGTTGCTTTTTGATGTTCAGCTTT
The DNA here is from genome assembly GCA_001685075.1 of Bramus lutescens. Lineage (NCBI taxonomy): Eukaryota > Metazoa > Chordata > Mammalia > Rodentia > Cricetidae > Bramus > Bramus lutescens. The sequence goes on along the minus strand of LOEQ01000110.1, from coordinate 415,017 downwards.
TGTAGTTCTTTATATATTATACATATTGTTCTTCTATTAGAGGTGTAATTAGTAAAGAAACTTCCTGATTCTATAGCTTGGCATTTTGCCAAATGAGAGTGTCTTTTATTGTACAGAAGCTTCTCAGCTTCATGAGGTGCCATTTATTGATGTTCTTTGTGCCTGTGCTATCCGTGTCCTGTTCAGAATGTCGTTCCTGTGCCAATGAGTTCAAGACTACCCCCCACTTTCTTTTCTATCAGACAGAGATTATCTTGGTCTTATGTTTTAGGTCCTTGATGCATTTCAAGTTGAGTTTTGTGCAAATGGTAGATACAGATCTATTTTTATTCTTCTGCATGCAGCTATCCCATATGACCAGCACCATTTGTTAAAGATGCTGTATTTTCTCCAGAGTATATTTCTGGCTTCTTTGAGGAAAAAAAAAATCAGTTGTCTGTAGGTGTATGGAATTATGTCTGGAACTTCAAATTGATTCCATTCATCTACTTGTCTGGTTTTATTCCAATATGTTGTTTTTATTATTATAAATCTGTAATACAACTTGAAATCTGGGATGGTGATACTTCCAAGTTATTTTATTATTCAAGATTGTTTTATCTATTCTGCCTTGTTTTATTTTTTTGTATGTGTGTTTGTTGTTGCTGTTATATGTGTGCTTCCCTACAAACTGAAGTTGTTTTTATGTTGTTGCTGCTGTTGTTTTTTGGTGAAGAACTGTACTGGAATTTTGATGGGGATTGCACCAAATCTCTAGATTGCTTTTGGCAGAGTAGCCATTTTTACTAAATCAATACTACTGATGCATGAATGGGAGCGCTTTCCATCTTCTGTTATCTTTTTTAATTTCTTTCTTCAATAACTTATACAAGTCTTTCATTTGCTTAGCTAGAATTATGCACCTAAGATATTAGCTTCTCTAATTTCTTTCTCAGTATGTTTGTCATTTATATATAAGAAAGCTACTGATTTTTCTGTGTTAGTTTTGTATACTGCTACTTTGCTGAAAATGATTGACTTCCTCTTTTCCTATCTGTAGCCCCTTGATAGAATTCAGTTGTCTTATTGTTCTATTTAAGATATTATGCTGAATAGGTAAGGAGTGACATCTTTGTCGTGTATTCCAGATTTTAGTTCATGCTTTGAATTTCTCTCCATTTAGAATGATGTTGGCCCAGTCTATCAATTTTTGTTTTTTAAGCTCTGGCTGCGCTGGAACTCACTATGTAAACCAGGCTAGTCAAAATCACAGAGACTCATCTTCCTCTGCTTCCCAAGTGTGGACATTAAAGTCAGACACCGCCATGCCTGACTCATTCTATCAACTTTGATAGCAGATACCTAAATGAACACCTTTTTTGCTTTATAGGTTGATGGTATCCCTCAGTAGTAGAGTGTTTGCCTGCCATACCTGAACTCTGGGTTTGATCCCTAGCATAGCAAATGACTAGATAAATAAATAAAATAAAATAAACTCAAGGTCTCATGGCCTTGAAATAGGGTCTCATAATCTTGCTGCTTCCCAAGTGCTGGGATTATAGGCATGTACTACCAGGTGTGGCTTGAAAATTATATAGCTAATCATTAAATATTCATGCTTAGCGAAGTTCCCAAAATAATTGAACCAAGGAATTCATTAAGATATTAACATACAGTTTGAATGATCCTTTATTTTTAAGTATTTGTTAATAATTTTGCTCCAGTAATATTCACTAAAATTTCTATTTATGAATGCATGATGCTCACATACACACTGTCTCTTTTCTCTCAACTATGTTCTTCCTAGTGGGTAGAGAACTACCCACCTGTCAGATTACATAATGAGTATGTTCTATTAATGATGAGTGACCCTTCCTTCCTGTCAGCCCAGCACTTAGAACACCATCAACAAAGCTAGGACACTCTTGATCTCTAGATAAATTCATTCTCATTTAAAATAACTTAATTTGCTTTAATAATAATAGCAGACATAAAAGCCTAAACATCCTTTGAGCTATTAAGACTGTTCAGAATATTTACAATACTAATCACAATTTAGAATTTCTTGGGTTAGTGAAAATGGTTTTTTTTAGTCATTAGGATTCATCTGAGCAAACAAGGTTCTCAGGATTGCTTTTTCCCTCCTCTTATTGAAAATAGGTCCCTCTTACATAATATATCCTGATTATGGCTCCCGCCCCACTCATCCCCACCTTCCCTCTCACCCAGATACAGCCCCTTTCTACCTCTCATTAAGAAAATAAACAGGCTTCTATGGGGACTATTTCTTACAAGCCTGTGCCTGACTCTGAAATCACAAAGACACACAGAGTTCTTTGTCCACAGCAGCTGTACCCTGACTGTGGTATAAAATAGTCAGACACTTTGAGGCATTTTAAGTCTTTTGATGTGTATGGATCATATTTCCTCTTCAAAAAAGAAATCTAAAGAGTTACAGAGAAGTGATACAAATGCAGAGACAGAATGCTTTCCAGATTCAGGTTCTATAGTGTCTATGGACTTCCTGAATGACAAATTATATAGGCACATACCTCATCCTCCCAAGAATCTAGAACTGTCATAAAACAGTCAAAAGAGGTTTAAAGCTTAAAGTGATCATAGATTAGCTACCAATATCATACTCATGAATATATTCCTAAAAATTGAAACATACCTCAAAAATCTCATAAAATCAAATGCTTTAGAACTAGAACTTCAACCAGGAACCCAAAAATCACCAACCAGACATTCTTATTCTACAATATTCAAGTACTAAAATATTTAAAGTACTCCCCATTATTATGTCAATTATGCATTGTCAAGTAGTAAGGTAGTCAAAAAAAAAAAGAAAACAAGCAATTTCTTTACTTTTGTAATTTGTACTGTAAAAACTTAGCCAAGATATCTAATCTAATTACTGGCTGATTTTTTTTTCCTCCATGGGGAAGAGGGGAGAAATTACTTTTATTAATGTCTATGAAGTAAGAGAATACTTCATGTCCATCATCAATGATATTCTTTTGGTCTGAGAGTACTACGGATTGAACCGGGACTTATACATGCCAAATGAGAGTTCTACCACTAAGCTATATTTCCTGTCCCTGTTACTTTTATAATAATGAAGCAAAGAATTGTGTACAAATTTAGAGCTGTAATCTGTATTGTCTCTTGCCTTAAGTGGGAGCATTCAGCATAGTAAAAGGAAACTATTGATAAAATTCTATCACCAAGAAATTAACCAATTATGGTGGCATGTGTCAGTAGGATACTCTCAAGAAGTAAAGGCAAGAGATCATAAGATCATAAGATCAGCCTGGGACCAATGAGATGACTTAATGGGTACATGCTAACAAGCCTAACTACATATTTGATCGTCAGAACCTACTGACTCCCAAAAAGTTGTCCTCTGATATTGTGTGCACCTCCCCCACAAAATGAAAGAAATTACAGGAACTAGGGATGTAGTTCAGTGTTCGAGTACAAGTTGTATATGTGAGGCCCTGAACTCAATCTCCAACTCTAAAACAGCAGCAAAGGAAATGATTGAACAGTTAAACCAATCAGCTAATGGGGTTGAACCAATATTCCCCACTGCAAACTTTAGGAGACATACTGACGCTAATAAGTCATGCTATATTCAATAAAACACAATCTACAACATAAATTATTTTTAAATACAGGCTGAAGATAAAGGGAAAAATAGACTCACATGCTGGCTAGCAGAGAACTTAAGATAAAATTATCCCAATATGTGCACTTTCATCACTTAACTGCTTTTTATCAAGTTTTCAAGGATCTATTGCAAATAAGGGAGCCATATTAACTTTTATTATTACATTTTAAAAGTGTATTATTTATTCATGTGTATGCATATTTGCCAAATGCCATAGTGTGGGGGTCAGAGAACAACTTGGAGTGTTTTCTTCTTCCACCATATGGGTACTGGGTCTAGGTAGTCATCTTGGTGGCAAGTGCCTTTATCTTTTTTTCATTTTATTTTATTTATTATTATTATTATTATTATTACATTTTCCACCTCCTCCCCTCCTCCCAATTCCCTCCTCTTCCCTCTTCCCCCTCCCCCTCCATTTCCAGTCCAAAGAGCAGTCAGAGTTCCCTGCCCTGCAGGAAGTACAAGGTCCTCCCCACTCCATCCAGGTCTAGGAAGGTGAGCATCCAAACAGACTCGGCTCCCACAAAGCNTCCCACAAAGCCAGTACATGAAGTAGAATCAAAACCCAGATCCACTGTCCTTGGTATCTCAGTCAGCTCTCCTTGTCAGCCACGTTCAGAGAGTCCGGATTGATCACATATTCCATCAGTCCCAGTCCAGCTGAAGTGCCTTTATCTTGAACCAACTCTGGTTCCTATTTTTTTTGCCAGTATGTTATTTTCTAGGTGCATAAAATATGGTCTGAGAATTACAGTGGATATAGCCTTTTACTTTCCCATTAAAAATATCTAACATAATCTTAGTACTTACTAAAAACAATGCATCAGATATGAACCATGTAAGTGATACATTTGGCAAGAAGGAAGCAGTTTATGCTTGCTAAAAAAGAAAACAGAGGTGGGACTCAGTATCCCTGTGGAGGAATATGGAGCACAATGAGCCACGGACACCACATCTGAAATCAGAAACAACTAGGTTGAACAGCTGTATCTTGGACATTCCACTCAATAGATAGGGAATACACATTTCAGTGACACATGGAACCTTTTCTAAATGGATCTCATTCCAGACCACAAAACAAGCCTTAGATAGATAGATAGATAGATAGATAGATAGATAGATAGATAGATAGATNNNNTAGATAGATAGATAGATAGATAGATAGATAGATAGATACATGATAGATAGATGAGTAAATAAATAATAAAATAAATTCCTGCATCTTACAAAAGAACATGAAATCTAAAAGTTTTTGCACAACAGAGTATATGTTCATGCAGGGATTGAAAGCTGAAAAAATTAAACACCAAAAATGACAGCTGGCCAATGAATTAAATACAGGTCTCTTTTAAAAAAGGGTTTAACATCCTTAGCTATGAGGAAAATATAAACTGAAACTACTTTTAAGATCTTATCTCACCAAGCAGAATGATTACCATAAATGAAAGAAAGAAATCCACACACAAATGACAACAAATGCTGGTGAGGATGTACAGAAAGGGAAATCCCTGCTGACTGTTGATAACAACCACTGTGGAAATCGGTAAGGAATTTTCTCAAAATAGAAGTTCCATATGACTCAACTCTACTACCCACTCCTGGCATATGCTTTTTCCTAGTTTTTATTGGCAACTTGACACAAAAGAGTCACCAGGAAAAATGGAACCTCAAATGAAGAACTGGATCTATTTGACTAGCCTGTGGCCCTATCTGTGAGACTATCTCAATTCACGATTGATATGGGAGAGCCCAGTGCACTGTGGGCACCATCCCTAGTAAGTAGGCCTAGGATGTATAAGAAAGTCAGCAGATAGCAACCAAGAGAATGAGCCAGTGAGTCACACAGTGATTTCAACTGTCTTTTGTTTCCTTCAGAATAATCTAGGAGCAATAATCCTTCAAATATAGCTATCTAATTGGAGTTCAATGAAAGGTTTAGCTTTTTTTCTTTAGAAAAAGAATGGAGCTTGCATTTTTCAAGCCCATTTATGTTTTCACTGTAGTATCATTGTATTTTTTTATCATTATGTATACAATATTTTGTCTGTGTGTATGCCTGCAGGCCAGAAGAGGGCACCAGACCTCATTACCATGCGGTTGCTGGGAATTGAACTCAGGACCTTCGGAAGAGCAGGCAATGTTCTTAACC
>LOEQ01000110.1:394593-405098 GCA_001685075.1 Bramus lutescens | reverse complement strand
TTTACCAGAATCACTTCTTCTGGAAGCCTCTTTCTGTCTGTACAAGTTTCTGTCATTCACTGTTAACAAGCCTTATTCTTCTCTTTCTTCAGAATATAATCTGCTGAATTCGCTCATAACTTGACAGTTGCCTCCTTCAAAACTGCTTGTGCTGGATATGGGATATGTGCTTGCAATCCCAGAATGGAGGCCAGGCCAGCCTAGGCTAGAGGCCACCTCTCAAGACAGAGCAAACAACAAAAGCCTTGCTAGGATAGTATGATAGTGTGTGTTTAGTTAAAATCTTTGTTTGCAAATATGAATAACAAATAACGTATTTGGGGTCAAAAAACAAAACCAAGCTTGGCTTGGTGATAGGCACCATATTCCTAGAATCTGGGAGCAGCATTAAGAAGACTGGGAAACAGTTTCTATGAAGACCAGGCAGGCTGTTTCCCAAGTGCTGGTAATTAAAGGCGGGTATTAGCATGCCTAGCTCCACACTCATATTTATATAGGTCTCCCTAACTAAAAACAAGTAAAGAAACTTCAGAGCTATAATAATGTAGGTTAACTGGATTTGAGGGGTATATACAAATATTTTACCAAGGAGAAGAAAATATACAATTTTCTCAGCAACACATAGAAACTTTTCCAAAATCAATCACTTCACAGAACACAAATTAAACCTCAATAATTTTTTAAAAAATGAGATAATTCAGTGTATTCTATTAGATAATGGCACAAAGCTAGAAATACACCACAAAAGAAACTACAAAAACCACAAAATTTCTTGGAGACTAAACAATACATTTCTGAATAAACAATGGGTAAATCAAGATATCAGAGAGGAAATTCCTAAAACAAAAAATAATGAAACGCATCCTATCTAAACCTCTGAGATGTAGCCAAGGCAGTCCTTAACAGGGAAGTTTATAGTCATATAAAGTTGCACATATTAACAAATCTGAGAGATAACAAGCAACCAAACATTAAAAGGAGGCAAACTGAAAGAACATGTTCTCTAAGTTCAGGGACAAGGACACCCACTATTCCCTCTCTTACTTAATATAGTACTAATAGAATATAAAGAATTCTAGAGTAAACCAAATTAATAAACCAAAAAATCTGTATTTTTTCAAAAATAAGAATGCATTGTAGACCACACTTCAGAAGTCTTGTATTATTCCATATTTATTGCAACCTTTTGTCTGAGTCTTTTATCTGACTGCTTGTTGTGGTGATGGTTTTCAGACCATAGCCTAGGCTGGCCTTGACCGCCTTATCTTCTTGCCTCTACTCCTTGGGTACTGGGATTAAAGGCTTGCTCTGTCATACTTTAAAGATGTGCAATCTGGAATACAGTAAATGATTTCTATAATATATGGTAAAATATTGGGGACATTAACTCTTGTGTGTTTTCCTAATATTTCCTAAGTTATTCTGCACTCAATTGACATATAAAAATGATAATATATACATATCAAGAATTTTCTTGATTTCCATTTTAAACAGCAAGAAAAGAAAGTTAAACAAACAGGAAAACCTTGCACTCACATGGCTTACTCATACTTACTCAACATACGATTTGCTGTAAAACTACTAGTGGTGGGAAGTGAAAGCGAGGAACAGAGTATTTCATTTCTTTTCATTGTACTATCAATCTGAAATGGAAAATGCCAGCTATTCTATTAGGTTATTTATGAATTAAAATTGAAGTAATGGCTTTGAATCAGAATACTGAGTTAATGTGTTCCTAAACTGAAGTTCTATGTCACACACATCAAAGCCTACACACGGTGTCCCACAAGCCCTACCTTTTCTGGAAAGATACCAAGCTCCAGGGAGCCAGGGTACCCTAAAACAGATATTCAAAATACACGCAATAAGGTTTAGATTACTTGCTTTCTTGATTATTCATGCCGGAAGTTCTGTCAATAAAGAAAAGGTGTATCTAAAGAGCTTAAAGTGGCAAAAGAAAAAGAAGGCCCATCTTAGGAATGACAGGGATGAAGGAAGCAGCAATTTTATGCATGACTTTTGTGGGTTCAATATTTTATTAGGTACTTTATCCACACTACTCCATATAGTTCATATTTTCAATATATTGTCATTCTTATCCCTAAAGACAAAATCCTACATTACACTACCACATTACACCTGGGCCCAACATTTGCTGTGGGACAATGCTCTTGTAACCTGTAAAGATTTGTTACTTTTATTGGTTTAATAAAATGCTGATTGGCCAGTAGCCAGGCAGGAAGTATAGGCGGGGTGACCAGACTAAGAGTTTGGGAAGAGGAAACGTGCTCAGTCTGCAGTCGCCATCCTGACACAGAGGAAGCAAGAAAAAAATGTTGCACTGAGAAAAGGTACCAAGTCACGTGGCTAAACAAAGATAAGATATATGGGTTAATTTAAGTTGCAAGAGTTAGTTAATAATACACCTGAGCTAACAGGCCAAATTACAGACATACCGAAGAGTGCTATAATAGCCCAGAATGTTGTATAACAAAGGTTTATTTATTTGGGGATAAACGCACAGTAGGGGGACAGTAAGGGTAGTAATCCGCAGTCCTTTGCACGTTGCAAACTGGAACTGAATCCAGCAGCAGAGAGAGAGCTGTGTACTTACAGTACATGAGACCACGTCCAAAATGGGCCAGTATCTTAAAGGCTATTGGGTGAAGAGGTTCCCACAACACCAAACAGTTTATAATTAATAAAAGCCTCTGTGAGTTTCTTTGAAACTGAATGGCTAACGGGCAAAGCGGGACAGAAACTTCTCTCTACAATTATAAAGTCTGTCCTATGTGTCAGGGATTAGTCTGATTTTCAATTCTTGTATTTTAATATTCATGAAGATATCTCCATAAAGATTTATAAAAAGCAATTATGAAAATTCATCCCATACCCCGTAAGAGACACACCACTAGTCAGCTACCTCTCTCACAAGTGATTCTAAGCTAAAAAGCCCAAGGGCCAACACAAATTACAAAGTTATGTGTAAGATAACTTTTAAGTTATACATAAGATATACATTGTCACTAATGTACCAAATTTTTCGGTTTGTTAGACACTGGAAGCAACTTCCCACAAGTTATCTGTTGTATTGACCGCAAGCTCAATACTTTTCAAAAGTGACTGACATATGGATATAATTTTCGAATTCAATTTTATCAAAAACTGGAAAATGAATTCATACTTCTTTCCATGAAATACTAGTGTTTTAAAAGATCAAACATCACAAAAATTTATTGTCATGTAATCTTAGTCTACTCTTAACTCATAAATCCATTCATCTACTTTTGGGAGAAGATCTAATTCCAAGACAGGTTTGTTTGTTCAGTGTTCTAACAACTGTGAAGCAAATATTTAGTAAAAAGAATGCAAGTTTTAAAGTTCAGACAAAAACCAGAACTCAAGTCACGATCATTAAGTGTACAGATTTTAGACAAAGAAACAAAATACTCCAGCAAATAAACTATTCACTTATTTCTTTTGTCTGTGAACCACATCTGTAACAAATATTGGCTGAACATATTAATAGTGGCTATTATATTACATAATAAGTAATTTTATAAATACAAGTATTAGCTGGTCTCTCATCAATCAAAACAGAGGTACTTTCTATCCCTATAGGTATTTTAAATACACACTTCCCTCAAAACCTACAACACGTAATTTTCAGCACAGTACCACCTGTTTTCTTCCAAGAGAGAAGAAATAGAAGCAATGGTGTGAAAAACTTCAATTTATAAAACAAGTAGCCTTCTGCGAGCATAAGATGGTATTACCAAAAGTGAATTGTGCTATTTTTGCTGCTGTCAGTATGACAAAACAAAAATTTTAATGTTTACCAGTTTTCATTAATGATGTCAAAGATACCTCCTTACCACAAGAAAACATTAGAGCAGACATTTGGTGAGATCTACAAATATGCATCCATGAAAGAAAAGGTAGTATCTCTTTTTCTTCACTGATACAGGATCCCTTTAATGGAAGCAACTATGAAGCTTTTTAAGACAAAAAAAATGATGTTTGGGCTTTCAAGACTAACAACCTATAGTCATAACACCTATTACTCAAATACATATTTTCATAAAAAATAACGAAAAATTTAGATTTCACAGATAGTATAAAACGTGCTTGCAGGTATCGGCCACTCCTGAGAAAAGAACTGCTCCTGCCCAGAGACTGGCTCCTGCTTCCTGTGCGTTTCCCTTGTGCTTCTTCCTTTTTAGTTATCTCAATTCATATCTTAAGTTGCATGAATATATTTCACTTTTTTCATCCTTGAATCCTCACTGCCTTAATTTCACTTCTGTTGCTGTAATAAACATTAAACTAATTATCATTTTTTTACATCACTCTGGAAAACTGACAAGGCAGGAGCTTGAAAGATCACACCCACGGTCAGAAAACATAAGAACTGAATGCAGGTATGCGCCCTTGCTTGTACTCAGATCAATCTCTTCGTTCACATATAGCTCAGCACCACCTGGGAATAGTGGGCTGGGTCTTCCCACATCAGTTAACTTAAGACAATCCCCTACAAACATGTCCACAGGTCAACCAAAGGTGACAACCCTCACTAAGACTCTTCCCAGGTGAATCTAGGTTGCCTCAAGTTGACAAAGCTACCCATCATCCTTATAATACTCTAAAACTAGTTTAGGGCTCTATGGGCATTTAAATAAATACCCCAAAGAGCACCTAGGGTATAGTTCAGTTATAGTTATAAAATCTTGCCTAGCATGTGAAAGGGTCTGGGATGGTTACTCACAGGCAATAATGACTGATAGCAATAAAGGTCATAAACATCATAGCCACTCACGGCCAGCAGACTCTATTCCAACAATTTCACAGTCATTATCAAATTGATTACTGTTATGGTTGGAAGTCACCACAGCACGAGGAACTGTGTTAAAGGGCCACAGAATTAGGAAGGTTGAGAACTACTGGTTTTGGTTGTAAACTTCTAAAATTAAAATCTGCAAGTACCCCACCTATGAATGAAAACTGATCAAGTCATTCTTACGAGAGTCCTTTGGACAGCATGCAATGTTTGGGTTGTTTTCATAAGACACTTTTTACTGTTTCAATGAGTATTTGGAATTGACTTCCCTTAAAGAGTTTTGCCTAGCATGTTGAAGTCAGTAAAAGAGGCCCAAGTTGACATTCAATTGACTGTGTTTTCTTCAAAGCAGCCGAGTGATGTGACATCATGTACCTCATCATTATCTGCCACAGTACTCAGCAGCAACAGGCTCTGCAGTGAAGAAGCAAGCAAACGTCTTCACTCTCCTTAAAAAGGAATGTGCACACTGCTACTGTTAAAAGGGCAGGGAAACTCCAACATGTGACTGGCAAGCAGGGTAGAACTGATTTAGTTATTTTGCTGGAGACACTTGAAGGAAGATATACGTATGCAAGTTGGAAAGAAAGAAATGTTTTAAGTCTCAAGACTGTTTCACAACAATTGGTACGGCTCTGAGTAGCAGTGACATCGGCAGCTGCCTTACTGAAGAAACGTACTTTCAAATTAGAGGCAGTAAGTAAGGTCACTGAAGAAACCACTCAAATCAAAAATATTCTTTTAGGGCATAACCACTGCTGCTTTTTGTCATGCTAACAGTCATAGATTTACAGTCAGTAAGTAGCACTATATTAAATTATTAAGGATTATACATTTATTATTGACAGAAATAAAGAGCACATCTGTAGGCACTTTAAGCATATGGCCACAATTGTTGGGGAAAAAAAAAAACACAGGGTAGCTGCTGAAATGGCTCAGTGATTAAGAGCACTGACTTCTTTCAAAGAACCTAGGTTCAGTTCCCAGCACCCACATAGTGGCTCACAGCTGCCTGTAACTGTAGTTCCAGGGGGTCTGATACTCTCCTGTCTTTCACAAGCACAGCAAGCATGTGGTACACAAACATACAAGCAGACAAAGCAATTATACACACAAAATTAAAATTTAAAAAGAAAAAAATTCAGTGTCAGTAAACCAAAGTGGCAAATATTTCTAAAGGTGGATATAGAGCTACCTCTAGGCTCATGGGCCGAATGCTGGGGGCGGGGAGCTTGCACATGCACAGATCAAGTTGCCTGTTCTATAAACATTAGCACTTCTTGGATTACTGGAAGGGGGAAAAATTGAAGTAGCAAGAAAAGAACTGCCACAATTTGACCTTAAAAATGACAGCTGGCATAAAATCTGCAATCATAAAAGGTCACTGTAGGCCATTTTTCTAGGCAGTAACTGGCTTCAGAGCACTGAAGTTGCTTTATTAAAGCACAGAGCATCAGCTGGAAATACTACAAATAAAACATATAAATTATAGCAGACTTTGTTTAAAAATGAAATTTCCAATATATAACAAAAAATAATATAAAGGCTTACTTTAAAAAGCTACACAGAGAGGCCGGGTAGATGGCACAGTAGGTAACATACTTGCCATGTAAGTAAGAATCCACATAGAAGCCCGGTGGGTGTAGGGCCTATAATCCCAGTCCACAAGAGGCAGGTACAAGAAATTTCCAGAACTAACTGGCTAGCCAGACCAGTTGAATTAGTGAGCTGAGAGACTCTGCCCAAGGTGGCATACATGTGTCCCTACATACATGTGTGCTCATATACATTCAGACATGCACATACACAAGCACATAAACCATTCACATGCACATGCAAATGTAAAATACAATTAAAATTAAAATTATATAAAAATAAAAGTATTTAGAAAATACTTCCAGGAGGGGCCAGAGAGATGACTCAGCAGTTAAAAGAGTACTTGCTGCTCATGAGGAGGAATTGAGTTCAATTTCGAGTACTCACAACTGTCTAACTTCAACTCCAGGAGATCTAATGACCTCTTCTAGCCTCTATGGGCATGTGCAAATATTTGGATTACAAACACATATAGACATAACAAAACAAAAACAACAAAACACCTATCTTCTATTGCTTCCTTGATAATGGGCAAATTATTTTATTTCATTGGGCCTTGATTTTCTCATTCATGTGCCAGCAAAAACTAATATTTACTTTATAAAACTGCTATAAATATTAGAAAGAATAATATATCTTGATCACATGATATGAATAAAATTACTTCTAATACTTCTGTGTAAGATATCTGGTTTTCTTCCACAGGTAGTACAAATATCAAATTTGTACAAAATTCAAAACAAGTATCTAACTTAAAAAATGATATCCAAGATTACTTTTCTAAATGGAAAATATATATATTGAATGAGTCAAGGATGGATTATTCTACTGGGTAGAAAACATCAGAGTTCAAGTTTTTGTTCCAGGTACCATGTGGAAACACGTAAAGGGACTGACTGAAGTGATGACTTAGCACGTGCTACACAAATACTCAACCAATAGGTTACATTCCCAGCTGCCAAAGAGACTGACTTGTGTTTTGCTTTGTTTTATACAGTCTCAGAATGTAGCCAAGGCTAGCCTTAAACTTACGATCTTTTTTGTTTCTGCCTCTGAGAGTTGAGATTACAGGGATGTGCTACCACAAATAACTGGTAACATTTATAAAAGATTCTTTTAAGAATTTTATTCTATTTTATTTATTCTGTGTATGTGTGTTTATGTGTGTTGGTGCTTATGCCACAGGGCACACATGGAGATCAAAGGACAACCTGCAGGAGTTTGTTCTCTCTTGATATTACATGCATGCTGGGGACTGAAATAAGGAGAGACTAGGACTGGTGGCAAACACTTTTATCTACTGAGCTATCTTCCTAGCTTAATGTTATTTCTAAAGACACAATCTCATTGCTTCACCCTCCACACTTAGCACTGGGAATTTAACCAAAACTTCAAGCAAACAATGCAAGTCTTTGCACTCAAATATCAGTTTTAAAAATAACTTCCTGAAGAAGCTGTGAATGCAATCATAATGGAAAATTTGATAATTATTATGAAAAGAGTATGATGAATCTTGCCCAGGTTGATGAAGCTTTTATCTCAGTCTCCAAAGTGATGGGATTACTTTGTGGTGTTTTGAATGAGAAATGCCCCACTACAAGCTCATGTGTTTGAACACATGGCTTCAGAAGGTTTAGAGGGTATGACTTTATTGGAGGAAGTAGTCACTAGGACCAGGTTTTGAGAGTTTATTGCTTTGTCCCATTTCCAGTTTGTTTCCCCTGTTCTGTTTGGGGTAGAGGATGTCATAGCTCAGCTCCCTACTCCCAGAAGTCCACTGTCATGCCTCCTCCACCATTATAGACTCTCTCTCTGAACCGTAAGCCAAAATAATCTCATCTTTCTGTGCACTGCCTTCATCATGGTATTTTATCACAGCAGCAGACAAGTAACTACTACAATCCGACTATACCCAATTACTAGTTTCTATCTTACAATGAAAATCTTCATTGAATGAACTTGAATCAAAATGATCTGCCATCTCACTTTAGAATACAATTCTCTTATGAACAAGTATGTCTAGCAGACATGACAAATTAATCAGAGACATAGGACAGAACCAAACACAAAATGGTATCTGCTTTACTTATAGATTAGTGCCTAGTCCAGTGGTTATTCATCCAAGAGGCTTCACCCAACAACTGATGGAAACAGATACTAAGAGCCAGACAAACAATAGGCAGATATTGGGAATCCTATGGAAGTGGGGGAGGAAGGACTGTAGGAGCCAAAGAGGTCAAAGGTAATACAAGAAAATTCACAGAAGCAACTAACCTGGGCTGATAGGGGCTCACAGAGACTGAACCGATAACCAGGGAGACTTGTGGGATTGACCTAGGCCTTCTGCATATGCTTAAGTTGTGTAGCTTGGTCTTCTTGTGGAACTCCTAAGAGTGGGAGCAGGGGCTGTCTCTGACTCTACTGTCTGCTTTTAGGACACTTTCCTCCTTCCGGGTTGCCTCATTCAGCATTAATGGAAGAGGAGGTGTCTAGTCTCACTGCAACCTGACATACCATGGCTGGCTGATATCCATGGAGCCCTTCCCTTTTCTGAAGAGAAATGGAGAGATGGAGTTGATGCTGGGGGGGAGGGGGTGGAACTGGGAGGAAAGGAGGGAGTGGAAACTGAGGTTGGGATGCAAAAAGACAAAAAATAAATACAACAACAACAAAAGATGCAGTTCTGTTGTAGAAATAATTTTTCAAATAGGCTATTTAAAAAATAAAAAGGAAAAACCTTTAAACAAAATCTTACTTTTCAAAACATAAAAAGAAAGTAACTTAAATAACAACTATGGGAAGGCAAAATCTACAAGTTTAACTGTCAGATTCAAGACAGTAATAAGGCATTCAGAAGGCTCTACCTAGTGCAATCATTTCATGTAACAAATAATAGTTCAGTATGAGCAGTGACAGGGAGCCAGAACAACTGAGAGACACACTAACTTCAACTATTTCTGCATCAGCTCGACTTCTATGTGAAATAGAAGATAATGTGAGGAAAACATAAAAAATATTTATCACTTGCCAGTGACAATGGTAGGAATCGAGGGCTCTATTTACTGTCTATAGGCTTAGTCATTTATTATCCATTTCTTTAGCCTGGACTTAAATAAACCATACGAAATACCAAGAAGGGATCCATTCCTTACCCTAAGTTTGGTTCTTACCTAAACGGATTTGTTTTCTAAACAAGTATTTAAGAATTATTCTCCACTAGTTTCAACTAGTGGGGAAATTTTATAGCAGGGACCCAAGTTAAGAAACTATCTCTGTGGAATGAGAGATGGCTCAGAAATTAAGAGCACCTATTACTCTTGCAGAGTACCTGAGTTTGGTTCACAACATCCACATGGCTCACAACCACATGGAACTCAGTTTTAGGGGATTTGATGGTACCTTCTGACATCCACAAGCACTAGGCACACATAAAATGAACAAACATACTTGCAGGCAAAACATTCCACATTAAAAAAAAATCTTAAGAAGCTACCTCTGTGGAGTGGGATAACAAAGAAAAGACTATTCAAAAAGAGCACTAGTAAAAGAACATTAAAAATTATGACGGTGACAGGCCTGAAATGTGGGTGAAACCAAAGTGCAGGAAAAAAAGATATAAACAAACATAAGGATGAAAACCTATCAATTCAGAACCTGGAGAATAAATCAGCAACATGGTTAAGAAAATCAGCATGAAATTGAGATTTGGGGTTAAAAACAAATAGAAATGCTGAAGATGAAATGATGAATAAAACAGACAAATAAAAACACAACAAAAGATCACCAATACATCAGGCCAAACAAAAGAGAGTATGTCAAGAATGGAGGATAAAGTCAAGAAAATACTACATTCAAACATCCATAAGAAGAAGAAAATTGAGGGCCAGAGAATCAACTCAGTAAGTAAAGTCATTTGCCATGAAGCCTGATGACTTGAATCAGGCACCTGAGACCAACATGATGGAAAGAGAGAACTGACTCTTCCAAGTTGTCCTCTGATCTCCACATGTATATTGTGGCAAGTGTGTGTGTGTGTGTGTGTGAGAGAGAGAGAGAGAGAGAGAGAGAGAGA
>LOEQ01000110.1:374075-384120 GCA_001685075.1 Bramus lutescens | reverse complement strand
TATTTGTAATAGCCAGAACCTGGAAACAACCTAGATGCCCCTAAACTGAAGAATACATAAAGAAAGCGTGGCACATTTACACATTAGAGTACTACTCAGCGGAAAAAAAAAAGAGACACCTAGAATTTTGCATGAAAATGGATGGAATTAGAAAACACTATCCTGAGTGAGGTTACGCAGACCCAAAAAAATGAATATGGTATGTACTAATTCATAAGTGGATACTAGCTTAACAAAGGACATTGAGCCTATAGTTTATGATCCTAGAGAAGCTAAGTAATAAGGTGAACCCAAAGAAAAACATATGTAGACCCACCTGGAAATTGGAATCAGACAAGATCTCCTGACAAAACTGGGAGCATGGGGGCAGGGGATAGAAGAAAGGGGAGAAGGGGAAGAGGAGGGGATAAGGGAAGGGTTGAAGAGAACTTAAGGGAATGGGATAGACAAGACGGAGGAAGGACAGAGATGAGAGCAAGTAAAGAGATATCTTCATTGAGGGAGCCATTATGGGGTTAGCAAGAAACCTGGCTCTAGAAAAATTCTGAGGAATCCATAGGGATGACCCAAGCTAAGACCCTAAACAGTAGAGGAGAGGGTGCCTGAACTGGCTTTGCCCTGTAGTCAGACTGGTGATTATCTTAAATATCACCATAAAACCTTCGGCCAACAACAGATGGAAACAGAGACAGAGACCCACATCAGAGCATTGGACTGAGCTTCCAAGGTCCAGTTGAAGAGTAGAAAGAATGAGAATATGAGCAAAGAGGTCAAGACCATGAAGGGCTTACCCACTCAAACAGTTTACCTGAGCTAATGGGAGCTCACCGACTCCAGTTGGACTGGGAAGGAACAAGCATAGGACCAAACTAGTCCCTCAGAATGTGGTTGACAGTTGCATAGCTGGGGCAGACTAAGGGGCCACTGGCAGTGGCACTGGAGCTTATCTCTACTGCATGTACTGGCTTTTGGGGATCCTATTGTCTTTGGATGTATTACTTTCTCAGCCTAGATATAGTAGGGAGGGCCTTGGACCTTCCACAAAGCAATGTGCCTTMCCCTCTCTGAGGAKTRGAKGGGGGTGGGGTGGGAGGGTGTGTGGAGGGAATGGGAGGAGAGGAGGGAGTAGAAATTTGGATTGGTATTTTTTAAAAATAAATCTAATAAATTAAAAATAATAATAGTTTTATCTTTTACCTAGCATGGTTATTTCCTGAATCAAGCTGATTTCTACAGACACCAGTCTGGGCTACACAGTGTGATCAAGATCTGAGGATCCAGCTCAGTAGTAGAGTACTGCAAAGCCTGGTCTCCCATCCCAGCACCATGCACTCACAGACATACACAAAAAGTAGAACAAGCCAAATAATTTCCAACATATTTTTTTCTGTAAAGAAATCCAGTTTGAGAGACTGAAAGATAATGGAATTTTTAATTAGGAAAAATCCCAACTTTCCTAATATAAAAACAACTTGCGTACTATATTTAAAATGTTCTCAATGTAATACACTCATAAAATCTACATTTCAAATAAAGCTGCTAATAATAATTTACTGCCACAATCTTAGATTAGAAATTAAAATTAATTTATGTTGTCACAGAGATAAGCATAATTCAAGTTATAATAAGAGATTAGAAAATATAACCAAGCATGGTAGCACTGTCTTTAATCCCAGCACTCAGAGGGTAGAGGCAAGCAGATGAGTTTGAGACCAGACTGGTATACATAGTGAATTCCATAAATTCTTTTGGGGATAGGTCTGTGTTGTTTTTGAGACAGTTTCACTATGCAGTTGCAATATCCCAGGTGAGGAAATTACAGAAGTCTATACAAGGTCAATGCGTTCAAATTAGTCATGATAAATTCTTTAATGAAGAAAACAATAGCAACAGTGTTACTTTCTAAGGACTCTTCAATAATAACGTTAACAAATACTCATTTACCTTTTTTATATGACCTGCAGCTGGGCTAAATGCTGAGGATACAGACTTAAACAAGATAACATACTGATATAAAGATGAGATTACTGAGATTGGAAGGGGGGTGCTGGAAAGAAGGCTCAACAGTTAGGAACATGCATAGGATCTGAGTTCAGTTTCTAAGACCCACATAACTCTAGCACCAAGGGATCTAATTCTCTCTCTGGTTTGTGAGGGCACTGAACTCACATATACAAACTCACACATACATATACATTTTTAAAAATAAAACTTTAAAAAAAAAGAAATTGGGAGTGACTGGGCAGAGTGACGTGCTTGTCATCAGTGGGAAGATTAAGAGCTCAAGATCATCCTCAGCAGTACAGTGAGCTGGGACTACCCTGAGCTACATAAGAGTATGTTTTACAAAAAGGGAAAAACCAAGACTAAACTCTGTGGCTAAGGCCTGAACTTTCACTCTATTTTGAGAACAATCCTATCCAAAGCACTTATGCAGGGAAAGATCAGCATAGTGTACCTTCTAGAACTTTGTTCAACAATTATCATATGAATTGTTCATAGCAATGTGCAATTCCGTGTATATGTGTAAGCACATATACACAAGTGTGTGGAGGCCAGAAGTTGACACCCAGTGTCTTCCTCAATTACTTTATTACTTTAAAACAGGGTCTCTTTCCCTGAACCTGGAGCTCAATGATTGCGTCAGAGATTCCTTTGTCTTCAGTCTGGAATTACAGGGCCTAGTACACCCACTTTTGCTTTTAAATAAAAGTTTTCAAAAACTGAACTCAGGTTCTCACATTTGCAAGGCAAACCCTGACCTACTGTCCCAACTCCTCAGACCATGATGTAAAAATTCTAATATCTACAAAGTAACAAACATCTCCCTTATTGCAGGGATCTGAAGAATAATTTAACAGCTATTTTGCGGGAGAAGAAAGCCTGAGACCTTCAATGATGTTGTTGTTTGCTCTTTTTCTTACTAATCTTACTTTCAACATCTAGACAACTCCTTTAATCTTCATTACTGTAAGTCCAAGACACTGAAAATGGTTCATTATTAATCGCACTATGGAAATTTTAGTCATTATTCAATGAATAATATATATCTAAATCTGATTCAAATTGTTTTCTCTCAAATTCTCACCCACCTCAACTTCTAATTTTTTCATTAAGGGGAGATTTGATCTTTATTTCTTTCTCTATCCTTAAAATACATGAAATCACTTGGAAGACAGAGGAGGTGTAGAAGGCTCCTTCTGTTCTTAAGAGTTATGAATTTTGAAACAGAAAAATGGCTTTATTTGGTTTTATAAAACAACCTAACTCAGTTCTCATTTATATCTTCCTACACTGTCTTCTGTGCTCTACCCAGCAACCAAGCATGTTCTTTTATCTTTTCCTTCCTATCTAAGGCCAGTCTAAGGGCTAGCTTCAACTCAGGGCAAGCAGTTTCCTCATTGTGACAATGCGGCATTTTTCTACTGGAAGCATATGGCAGCATTAGCTGGAGGAGTCTTATCCTGTGAGTCAGTCTCAAAAGAAAAATTTCTGGGGGCTGAGTCCAGCATTTAAAAATCAAACCAACACACAACAAGACGGCTCAGTAGCTAAAACAGCAGTTGCCACCAAGCCTGAGGGCCTGAGTTCTATCCCCAGAAACTACGTTGTAGAAAGAGTCAATCCCTCAAAACTACTATCCTCTGAGCTCTGCATACACCTCCATCACAACAAGCAAATGGAAATTCTAAAATAAAAATCCAAATCAAAAGAAAAGGAAATAATAGTGTGACATAACATCTACATTGAAAGCTCAGTTTGGTGACTATGTATAAGCATATGTACAAAACCTGACAGGTTTCTCTCTGGGACAGGATCTCATCAAAAATATATCTTTTATATTCTGAAAGTATGGAAAGCATTTTAGAGATTTAAAATGTGAATATGTGGACATTAGTTTATTTAAATAGTAAGTGGTGATCTAATACATCAAGTAAGCGCCCATGCCAGACCTGAGACAGGTTTTCATTCTTTTGATCTTAAACTTGTAGCAATCCTGTGCTTCAGTCTCCCTGAGGGAGATTATGGGCATGAGATACTATATCGTCTCCAAGTATCTTTTAAACAAACACTAGCTGGCAAACATATCAAATTAATTCCATAAGTTTAGTTTTTTAAACAACAGAATGGTTCAAAATTTGTAATTTAACTTTTAAATTTAATTTAGACTAAAATTAAAATTGAATTATTAACCATCTCAAATATGTTTTTAAGTAACAACCTCAATACAAAAATACTTTAAAGGAAAAATATACTAACTTTTAAAACGATTTATTATACTTTTGTGTGCCTCCCACCACTGCCACCACTCCCCACCACTGCCACATGCCATATGTAGGTGACCTCAGGGGATAGAAAAGGTATTGGATCCCCTGGAACCAGGTAGTCATAGCTACCCAATGTATGTGCCAGAAGCCATATCCAGGTTCTCAGGAAGACCACAAGTGTTCTTAACCTCTGAGCCCTCTCTCCAGCCACAGATAGATGTCTTTCTTTTTTTTNAAAAAAAAAAGGGGGGGAAGAAAATGAAGATGAGATAAATACTTCTTTCTTATCTGCTGTACACGCACCCAAATGCAGTGAACAACCTAAATTTCCTTGGGTACAGGAGACTTTTTTTTAATGCAAGCTTAGAAATTTCAAGCGAGCGACTGAGACTAGGGGATCTAGTCCCTCAAAGAGCCAACTGTAAAAGAACTGCTTTAGAGAAAAGAATCCTGAGTAATGCTTACAGTTCTTTTCAGACTTTTACTGAACGGAATTCACAATTAAAACACAGCAGTTTCTTTCTGTAGTGTGATCTGAAAAGTCACTCTTAGCCTCAGTGCCTCTCACACACTTCCTGGGCTGTAAGAACTGGAACAGACTACTAACACTAAACTGTTCCAGGAGTGGTAACCCTGTGGCCTTGGTCTTTCAGTAACCACCACTCTTGGCTGACTAAGCCACATGGGCAGACTTTTACCCCATGGGAGTTTATGGACTCTGCCTTCCAAATTGAGTCTCTATGTTTAGAAACCTTGGAGAATTAACATTAAGATTTTGGCCTGGCAATGTAACTCACTTGATAAAATGCTTGAACAATACCAAAAAGTCCTAGGTATGATCCCTAGCACCACATAATCTAGGTACGGTGGCTCACTTGGGAGATAGTATGTTATAAGGTTATCCTTAGCTACATAGTGACTTAAAAAAATAAACAAAAGTTCTGTGTACTATGAGTTGCTCTAGAAAATAAAACAGAATAGCAGATATAAAATGAAACCAGACTACCCAATGATAACACAGAGTGGCAGGCAGATTGTTCCACAGGATGAGGCAGAAGACTCACAAGTTCAAAGCCGGATTGGATTAGACCTTGGGCTAAGGATATATTATTCAATGAAAAGAAAAAGATATAACATGTAATATACTACTGAAATTTGAATGATAGTACCTACAAAATAAGCTCTAAACTACAAGATTATACAGATAAAATTAATCTAGATATTAGGCAATGATATGCCCAATTCAAACCAATCATAAGAGACATCTAGAAAACTTGTGACAAATAAAAAAATTATAAATGAATCAAATTATGATTTTAATTAAAATTGGCACACACCTTTAACCCCAGCACTCAGGAAGAGGAAAACAGGTCTCTGAGAGCTTGAGGCAGACTCTGATCTACATAGTGAAACCCTGTCTCAAAAAATTTCTTTTTAAAAAATGTTTTTAATTTCCATTTTGGTTTCTTCAGATAGTCTTTATATAGGCAGACATTCATGCAATCCTTTTGTTTTAGCCTCCCCAGTGCTGGGATCACAAATATGGAGAAAACTGGTGGACCTTTCCTTTTCAATTTCAAAGACTGCATATAATTGTATAATGAACCATTTTGCTTAATTACACCACAAGTTAAATACAGTTCAATGAATTTAGAAACTTAAATTACCCACAATTACATTTAAAGTAGCTTCAATTTTGAGAGTAAAATCTGTTTCATTATTGCAGAAAACAATAGCTCAAGATACATAAAGGAATTTTTTTCATGTTTTAAACTATTAGAAAATGATCAATGTTTTATTTAGCTCATTATATTTCAGATGCAAGCATGTTTAAAATAAAAAGTCATTAATAAATATTTCCTCTGAAACCTATTTTTAAGTATTCAATATTATTTTGGTAAATAGGAAAATACACTTTTGGATTTTTAATTTTAGAAGGTTTTTTTGTGTTTTTTATTGTTTTGGCTTTGGTTTTTCAAGACATGGTTTCTCTATGGAGCCTGTCCTGGAACTAGCTCTTGTAGACCAGGCTGGTCTCAAACTCACAGAGATCTACTTGCCTCTGCCTCCTGAGCGCTAGGATTAAACACATGCACCATCGTTGCCTAGAGAGTTCTTTTTGTTTTTAACAGGGTCTTATGGACCTGACATTGATAGTGAGTACACATACCTATACATAATTAAAAGTAAAAATAATCTATAAAAAAAATGAAGGTGGAGGGGGCTGGAGCGATATCTCAGTGTTTAAGAGCATTGGTGGTTCTTCCAGATATCTTGAGTTCAATTCCCAGCAACCACATGTTGGCTCACAACCATCTGTAATGGGATTTGGCGCCCTCTTCTGGTGTTCAGGCATACATGCAGACAGAACACTATATACATAATTAATTAATTAATTAATTAAGAAGTCTTTTTAAAAATGAAGGTGGAAAAGTATTAAGAAGGACACTTGGTATAGACTGATTTATTTTAAAAGGCAGTTATCATTATGGTCTTAAAAACAATGCACTCTCCATTTTAAAAGGTTTTATCTTGTATCTATGACATAGAACACATCATCATCACATTTAGTGCAATGGGAGAAAAAGTAGACATAACAAAATGCTGGTATTTTCAGAAGTAAGCACAGACAAGGTAAGAAATTAGCCTTAAATGTAAAGCATAATCTCAATCATTCAAACAATTTTTATTGTTTCCAATGAACTTATACATATTCTAATTAGACAGATGCAATTAGTTATAACCAAGGAACTATAAAGCTCTTCAACAATTGTAAGGTTGAGAAATCTTTCCACAGTGAACGAGAGAACACCAAAAGAAAAAGATAACCTAAATTAATGGATTTTTCATTTTAGCCAAGTTGATTAATCAGGTATAGAGAGTTGACAAAGGAGTATCCTCTGTGACACAGCCTGTTAAGAAAGACCTAGATAAGAAAATATTATTTATGTTAATGAATCAGGTGGCTGATAAAGGAACTTACTTACCCTCATAGATATAATAATGCTTTTGTGATAACACAAACACAAACATGTCTCTCCCTCTCTGTTTCCTATTGATTTTCCAAAGCAGAGTGGGAGTGGTACAGGGAATGGGAAAAAAGCAGAGAGGGAGAGGAGGAGAACAGAGAAAGAGAAACTAGTCTGTCAGAAATGTTCCTGTCTGAAGATAGTAAGCTTTCTGGCTCAGCTGTTAAATTCCACGAAAGGGACAGTGAGGCAAAGATATAAAGACACTTTTGCCAAACCACTAGTGCTATAGAAACACTGAAAAATGAAGGAGGAATACCAGAATGCTTACCGTTTCTTAAGTAATCAGAAAACGTAAGAAGGTACTCAGTTTATAACAATAATGACAGACTTTGTAATGTTTTAAGATAAATTACTATAGGTTTTAAAGATGGGCTGATACCATGGCAACTATAATGAAATTTCCAGTATAATAATGTTGATATTGCAGAGAGTACCAAAAACAATGAAGGAAGCCCCTGTCCCTCCCAAAGTTGAAGAGTAAAGGTTTTAAAAGCCAAAAGGCAGTGCTGAAAGGTAGTCACAACCACAAAAAGATCTGCATGTCACCCACCTTCCGGCAGCCCAAATACCCTTGAAAGAGCATACCCAGGAGAAACACCTTGATCACTATGCCATCATCCAGTGCCCCCGACCACTGATTCAGTCATGAAGAGGACAAAAGACAACAAACTTGTGCTCACTGTGGGTGTCACAGCTAGCAAACACCAGATCAAACAGGCTGTGAAAAATCTCTATGACAATGATGTGGCCAAAGTCACCTGATACGGCCTAAATGAGAGAAGGTGTTCGGCTGGCTCCTGATTATGAAGCTCTGGTTGCTGCCAACAAAATTGAGATAATCTAAACCGAGCCCAGTTGACTAATTCTAAATATATACCTTCTCAACATTAAAAGCTGTTGATGTTGAAATTGGTCACCCTGTGTATTAAAAGTCTGCATATCCTGTTCAGGCTAAGTGAAAAATCTTTATTTTTTTTCAAAGCCAAAAGCTACATCATGTATGCAACTAAAAAGGAATTTAAATGTACAACTCTCAAATAAGCAGCAGAAAAATAGCTCCTGAGGCAAGAATCACTCACACACACACACACACACACACACACAAAATCCTACCACCAAACTGTGCACACTGTGAGAGCAAAAATTATGTTTTAAAGTTTTAGCTGTTTTGCTTCAGATATATATAAAACAAAAATGTCCTTAATCTCTGAGGCCCACTTACCCAAAGACAGCTAAACTTATGGGATGCTGGGGGCTGTTGTTCATATAAGTTAACAAGCCATGCACTTTCACTTCTGTAAACCAGTTTGGTTGTCCCAAATGCAGAGAATGTGCTTGATCATATATACGCAGGAGGAACACAGGCAGAAAGTTCGTCAGGATGTATGCGTTCCCCCAAAGGGCTGAAGGTGGGAAGTATTCAGCCTTGTAGGTTTTGCCCTAATAAACACTGGACACTAAGGTAATTCACAGCCATTCTCTGACAATCCCTGGTATGGACCCAGCCAGTGTCCATAGTTCTGGCCAGTATTTAATAAAGCTTCCTTCAAATTTGGCTCAAAATTGTGGTCCTATTCTTGCTTTGTTGAATTAACATTTTCTAGTGAGCTCAGACCATCCACTCAAATTCTAAAGCAGGACATTTACTCCAGACTCCAGGACTGAATGAAGGTGTCCTCGGGAGGCTCTCACCTTGAGATGTTTCAAGTTTCCTAGACAAGCATTTGATTTAACGGACTCTCAGAGTGAACTGCCAAACTGAGAAAAGCAGCAAGCATCTATAAAGACATCCCCTGGTAAATCATAGTCTGGTTCTGTTCTATGGGATCTCAATCTGGGACATGGATAGATTTGACCTAAACACTCTCTTGTGCAGGGCAAAAAGAAGCAAGAAGTCAACCCGCCTACCTGGTTCCGGCTGTTTGAAAAGTTTTGTCTGTCTATTTTTGTGTGTGTATGGGTCTGTTTTCTAGTGTCTGTAAGTTTTGTTGCAAACATGGGAGACAAAAAAGATAGGGGTCAGGCTCAGTTGAAAGTATGAATGATAGTGGCCACCTCATGTTTTGTTTCTGACTGGTTTCCTTTGAGTGTGTGAGCTTTCTGTATTGTATTTATTTGCTTTGTTTTTGCTATCTCTGTCACCACCAGCTGCCAGCAACTACTGCTAAAGCAGCTTGCCGTGTCTGTTTTGATGGCCAGCCTCAGAATCGGTCTCTGAGTTTTCTGATCACCAGATTCAGTTTAGTAGGGATTCAAATCACCACAATAGCGTATCAAAAAATCTATACATAGTGTGGTGGTTTAAAAGAAAACGGCCTCCATAAGTTGTTAGGAGCAGCACTATTAGAAGGTGTGGCCTTGTTGGAGTAGGTACGGAGGAAGTAAGTCACTGGGAGCTGGCTTTGAGGTTTTGATGCTCAAGCCAGGCCAGGCCCAGTGTGGCACTCTCTTCTTGACGCCTGCCAATCCAGATGTAGAACTAGAAACTACCTCTCTAGCACCTGCCTGCCACCATGTTTCCTGCATGATGATAATGGACTAAATCACTGAAACTGTAAGTCAGCCACAATAAAATGTTTCTTTTGTAAGAGTTGCTGTGGTCATGGTGTTTATTCACAGCAATCGAAACTATCACTAAACACAGGTAATCTTAAAGGAACTGTGTGACATGATGCCATAAAAGGTTATAAGCAACATGTTGCTTGCCACCATCTTAGCTGCCTTCCTCCATCAGGATGGAGGTAG
>LOEQ01000110.1:307103-321141 GCA_001685075.1 Bramus lutescens | reverse complement strand
TTTTTTCAGTGTGTCTCAGGAGCAAAAAGGTTGTGATAAGACCACAAGAGTGGTCCTGGAGAGGCCGGGCAGGGGAATGATGAGGGAAAACAATTTGGGAGATAACTATTTGTGTCCAGCCTAGAAATTTGAAGGGATATTTATTTTAACAATATGCACTTTAGCATATACCGTACAGGGCCAATGAAATGATGTCGCAGGTAAAGGCCTCAGCAGAGAGGTAGGTCGTGAGCAGACAGTGTGCCGAGCCTGGTAAGAACTGTAGAGTTTTAAGTCTGAGTGCTGTGGGGAAGGCATGAGGGCATGGCTGAAATGGTAGCCTTGGGGTCACCTAGTTACGCTGTAACTAGGATTTAAAGTGAGTCATGTGATGCACTCAGATCGACTTGAGAAAGCTATTTCTGGTAATAGTGAAGACAACGGACTGAGTAAAATAGGTAATGAGACCTGTTAAGTCACTGCTGTAAGTGACAGGTAAGAGCCTGAACTCCAGGTACCATGGTGGGATCCCAGGAAAGATGTGGAAGATCTTGAGAAAACTCAGGTGCCAAGTCAACAGGAAGTGGGAATGATTAAACAAGTGGGAACCTGAGCTGGGATCATTCTGGACAGGTGGGAACACAGGTACAACAGCTTCAGCCACCACGGTGCTCCAAGTTTACGTGACACATGCAGGTTGTTCGGTGAGAAAGCAAACGTTTTAGATACAAAATCAGAGCTGACCACAGAGGCTTACTGGACAAGAAAGAGTGGCATGTGACCATACCATTTACGTAATTGAGAAACTCCTTCTGTCCACTTGGAAAAAATACACAGTTATGTACATAACATTGGGCAAATGAGGGAGCTGCCGAATTTCAACCCTGATCTGGAGATAGGCCAAAAAGGCCATATGTAGAAAAAAGGGACCAAAGCAAACACTGATGGGCCTAGGGATGTGGTCCCCTGGGAAAGCTCTCACCTGGCTCAGTTCAGCATCTCAAAAAGAACCACACCTAACCAAACAAGCACATAAATAAAAAACAAAAAAATACAGCAAACAAACATAAAAACCATTTGGCAAAAACAACAATAAAAAGTAAATAAACCAACTTTGTGAAAACCATGATAATAACCTCACAGTGACATTAGGTGTTGTCTTCAAACTGGACCTAAGACACTGAGCTAAATCAAACAGTCATAGGCACAATAAAGAGGCATGAAAAGAAAGCAGTTGTAGACAAAAATCTAAGAATTAACTTGGAACAGCTGTGAATTACTTCCATTCTTAACGTTTGACAATGTAAATGCATTAAAAAGCTGCATGAGTATTGGTTAAACCTTTTCTTCATTTATCATGGACAGCTAATACGTTTTATGGAATTTAAAATCAAGTATTCAGGAAAGAAAGAAAACCTGAAATTTTACAGTAAGGATAGATTTGATCAATTACCAAAAATTATCAAAATAAACTATTAAAAATGATTTTTGTCAAAAAACACTCTATCCAATATCAAATTTCTTTAAAAAATGAGAAGTGACTCCATATATTGGGCTAATTCTGTAAATGTATGCATACAGACCCTCTGGCAAGTCTATTATAAGACTGGACCAACTGCTTTTAGGTCACATTTGAAATCTCTCAGAGCCCATTACCATATTCTTGTGTTACGCAGAGTTAATAAATGCCTTAAGAAAGAGTTCTGGTAAATAGTTATTTTGGAGTAGCTCATGAAGGAATGGTCCCTCTTTGAAGACTGATTTTGTTTTGGAGGAACAGGGTACTGTTATTCAATGCGCTAACAGAATACTGCCTTTAAAAATGTAAGCTCCAAACAATCCTATTGCACAAGATCCTGAGATCAGAGAAGACAGACAGAACATTCTACAGCGATATTCAGGTTTCAGTCTTTGGAAACATCGCAGCACCGAACATCTGTTTTCATGCTGGCTTCAAGTTATTTCTCTCACATTCCTGAGATGGTATGGAATATTCCAAAGGTACTAACTAGCCCTGCTTGAAGAAACAATTTGTGCTTTTCGTCTGTAGGGAAGGGAAACAACGAAATCCACACACGTAATTGTGGATGCTGATTAAGTTAAGGGCTCCTCCAAGACCTTAAAGAGGTCACGATTACACATAATAAATCTTTAGTGTCAACAGTGGGATAAAGAAAGACACTAAAGTTCTATGACTATCTATTAAGATATGTTTGTACAAGGTGTGACCTTCTACCCGAAAACAAGAAAGCTCTGTTGAAAGTTGAAGAATTCTCCTTAGAAACAAACCAAATCTTAGGTTGGAGCTCAGTGATTAAAGTACTTAATTGAGGCCCTGGGTTTGATCCCCAACATCACAATAATAAAATGAGGGATCTCACATTTGCCCTTGCCTTTATGTTGTCTTAGAATTTAATGTCTACATATTTGTTCATTCACTATAAAGTATCAATATGGTGTGTGCTCTTCTCTTGCTGATGTCAGAGGAACTGAGTTTCTCTTTTCTAGACAGGTAAGATTTATATTTGATCCACAAGTTTGGCCAAAGCACAGTGAAATTATGCTGAGAAGGCCAGTTTTTCCTCCTGTTTGGAAAGATTTCTTTTTATTTTATGTGAGAGTTTGTTTACAAGCATGTCTGTGCACCGTGCATATATCTGGTACTTGTAGCATCACAAGGCATCAGACCCACCCCCTGGCACTAAGTTACAGATAGTTGTGAACCACCCTGAGAGTGCTGGGAACTGAACCCAGGCCCTCTGTGAAATCAGCAAGGGTTCTTCATTTCTGATCCATTTGGCAACCCAGTAACCCAGTATTTCAGTTTAAGGTGTTGACTTAAACTTCTGTGACAAAATTTGAAAAAAATAACTCCTTCAAAAGAAATTCATAATTAAGAAGTTCACGTTTGGAGCACTTCAGGTAACAATGTAGACAAATTCATAATAAGATTTCAAAAATCTGACAGTTTAATAGAGCCATAGTAAGGGAAATCCCTTCTAGTTTGCTGGTTGTCAATGGAGGCATGTACTTCCTGTCTTAGATTCCAAGGTCTAAGGGGAAAGCTTGCAGTGGTTTAGGCTTGGGATCCTGGCTCTCAACAGAGAAGGACGAGGAGCAGGAAAACCTTACCTCTACCATGTACGTCCACACAGAAGATTCTGCTTTCTCAAGCACTGTTTAGGTTACTTTAAAATACTGCAAATGGCGGAATCTCACACCTTCAATTGTCTATTTTTTAAATTTAGTAAGCTATACTAACTCTTGTCATGGCAATTCATCATGGGCCAGATTATTTTCTTTAAATGGCACATAAATAAGAGTTTTCTAAGAACGAATGTTGAGTTTTATCATCAGAGCCTTCAAGTGCAGTAAGTTTATCTACTCTATTGCTTGGAGCCAGTGTCACAGTGTTGAAAATCTCCCATTCATTCATACATGCATGAGCTTGACATGCAGCATCCACCCTTAATACTGTTTAAAACAAACAGATGGGATGACAAAGTTAGTAAGATACGTTCATTTTAAAAAAAAAATTGCTTCAAAATACTTTAGAGGCACGGTGCACAGTCGAACCAGCCACTGTGTATACACCAACCATAACCAGTGAAGATTTGTGAAGACTGGGGTGGCATCCCACAGCCACTGTGGATGGAAAACTACCTTCGCCATGGCTTTTTCCACAGCAGAGACATGCGATCCAGAGCCTTCTAGTTCTAACTCAAGCCATGGTGGACGGGAAACTCCTGTGGCAGACATTAGGTACTGGGCCACATAGGCATTGGCTTCATTAAGAAATATGGATTACGGGGTCATTCGAGCCGCAGCTGGGACCTTCTGTTTGTGAGGCTAGGAACACCTTCTGATGACTGCGACTCATCTGGAGTGCACTTGGCTATGACGCACATGACGACAGTTTGTTAACCATCCAGGGGGTGGGGTGGGCTGAATGGGCCATTTGGCTGTACTTTAATATGCTAAATATAATGTCAATTCATTTGAGATGTGATAATACAAATGAAATAGGTCTAAAATGCATTGAAAACAATAAAATCTCTTATTGTATAGATGGGGGTTGGCACCAAATGACACATTTTATTAAATGTAATGTGCAAAATAGAATAAAGTGGCCTCTATTCAAAAAAAGGTGTAAGATGGGATTATTTAAAAGGCTTTAGTACTCATTCTCAATAAAAAGAAATCTGGCTTTATAAAAAATACATAAAATGGCCTTATACCATTAATTTACATAGGATATTTTTCATATAAAACAAAGTTATAAAATACTTTTTAAAATGCATTTTTATATGAAAGTTATTCCCAGTATAAATTTTTATAACTTTTTGTAATTTTGGTTCCTCTGTATAAATAAAGCATTTTTTTTTCCTTTTTAAACTTTGTAAGTCCATTTAGAAACATTGGATTCTGTCTCTTTTAAATAGGAGCCCAGATGAGGTAGCATGTGGAAGCTTTCCTTTGGTCCTTCCGGCCTATGTGCCCAAGTCACAAGGCTGGCAGTCTGG
This sequence comes from Bramus lutescens, assembly GCA_001685075.1. Taxonomy (NCBI): domain Eukaryota; kingdom Metazoa; phylum Chordata; class Mammalia; order Rodentia; family Cricetidae; genus Bramus; species Bramus lutescens. The sequence goes on along the minus strand of LOEQ01000110.1, from coordinate 316,639 downwards.
AGTCCTGTACATATCTAACGTCTGTTGATCAGTACCCCTGTGATTATCCTCCTGGAACTCGGTCCTTTCTTTCGCATCTTCCTCTGACTCAGAGTCCAACTCTGCAGAGGAAAGCTCTGACACGTGAAAGGGCCTTGGCTGACAGTCTGGCGGCTTCCCAAAGCTGGAAAAGGCGTCCAGGTGAGGTCTCCTCAGAGGCTTTCCAAAGGTACCTACAAGAAAAGAAAATCCCATGAACACATGGGTCCTTTGGCTAGTATGTAAATGAATGTCAAAAGGAGCCAGCACGTTTCCATTAACATGACTAAGCTTTTCCCAGCATCCTATGCAGGAGTCGGTGTGCGCTGTGCTCACACTGTCTACAGAATGTAGCAAAGAACACCTGCACACCTGTGGCTTTAAAGCCACCAAACCAACATGCCCATTTTTATGTTTTCTCATGACCCTCAGCAACACTAACCACTGAACATTGAAGTTCCTGAAGTCTGTCAATTGAAAAATGCCCTGGAGCCCTTGCCTGAGGTTTTCTGAGCTCATGATTCTCCATGAAGGGTGACTGCATAATATGCAGCCAGTGTATTTTGACAGATTCTTGTCTTGCCCTTTCTTCAACTGTAGCAAAACACCATCCGATTAACTAAAATGCCTACCATAGTTCTACAGAATATACTTTAATTTATTTTCTTCAGGAAAGTATAGAAATACTGGAACAATGGATAAAATTTCTTAAACACTTAAGTAAAATGGCTTGGAATTTTTCCGTTAAAAACAAACCAAGAACAAACCAAGAACACAAAAACACACCATGGCAGGTTGAGGCTTGTTTCTCTGACTGCTTCACTCAGTAAAAATGGCAGCATTTGCTCTCTGTTCTTCCCTCTAACTGTTCCTACACGAGACCAAAAAAACCTCACAATCTACCCGTGGGGTTCGCTGTGGTCTACCTGCACTGGTTTGCCCTGCAGACACTGCAGGCCTCTGCTGCCGATCATCTCAACTGTCTGAAGCTTGGCTAGGTAGGACGCTGCCTTCCTGGCTTCCACTGTGAGTTCAGTTAGAAGCCATCAGATGTATGAAACCACAACCATGCAGAGAATACAGCTCCACCCCTCAGGCTGCCGGGACCCAAAACCACTTTTTCCACATGGCTGACAAACTGAGCTCCTAAGTCATTCCCCAAACCCTTGTCTCCTACATGCCACACACAGCACAGCCCAGAAAGCTCCTGGGGCTTAGGTACAGATTAAATACATAACCACACACAATTCCCAGCCCTGACTGCAGTTTAGAAAGACCTGCAACCCGGAGGATATCACAGTCGCATTAGGAATGAAACCATTGCCCAAAGCAAGATGAAGCTTGAATCAGAGAAGTAAGGTAATTCCCAGCTTCATAAACTTACCCATGAAAGAATTACTGGAAGTAACTGATCCTGGTTCCTGATTTGTACTAAAATCCAGAGAGGACTTGTTTAAACACAGAGGCTGAAGTGTGGGTCCCTCGTTCTGAGTGTGCATGAAGGTCACGGGCTTTCGTGAGTGTGGCCACAGGATGCTACTGAGGTTCCGTTCACAGGGCTCCTCTGAGGAATGAGTGCATGGGAAGCAGTCCTTCTTCATGTAGCTGGTCTCATAGTGGTCCATTAGAGCTATCCTCGGGTCAGAACTGCATCCTTTCCAAGGTGGATCCACAACAGAAGAGATAAATTAGCACATCAGGAAGGATGCAGAGACAATGCCTCCCTCACTGAGTAAAGGTACCAACCCATGAGGCTAAACATAGATACGAATTATGGGTTAATATAAGTTGTAAGAGCTAGTTAGTAATAAGCCTGAGCAATAGGCCAAACAGTTTATAATTACTATAAGCCTCTGTGTGTTTATTTGGGACTGAATGGCTGTGGGACTGGGTGGGACAGGAACTTCCATCTATAGAAGTCTTTTCTGGAAACAGAACTGTATTCAGTCAAGAAAACCATACCTGGAAGATAAACTTCAAATGGATCTGGGCCGTATACATTCCCCTTCATGTATACAGGACCTGTGGAGCCCACATATGGGCAGAGAAATGGGTCAGGGGCAGCATCCACCTCGGCTTCACTGCTGTTGTCAATATGGCATGTCCCTTTAAGAAACAAACCTCAGTCACTGAACTGGTATTAAATGTCATTCAACATTCGCTCTGGTTCTGCATTTTCCGTATTTACAGAAGAAAATTTGGCTAGGATGTAGTAAGAAAGAGAAAGTACACGCATACATGAGAAATTTTTTTCTAGTTTCTTGAGGCCCATGAAGCTGAAACTGTAATGGTCCATTAAAACTATTCTTGGATCTGGACTACAAATGTTTTAAATTGGGATCCACCAATCAGGGCAGCTATAATTAAGTCCCAGTCCCGATAAGCCATTGAGCTAAGTGTGCCAACCTTGTTGCTAGCCCCATTTGGATTCTAATGGAAGCGGATCTATGTGTACAGCCATGGTGTGAACGCTCAGCACTATGGCCTTCTGTAAAATGTTCCAGATGACCAGACTCAACGACAAGTAACCATAGTATCCTACCTTAAAGCTGAGTCAAAAACCCAAGCCAAACCAAAACATCTCCCAGTAGTGCAATTAAACATATGGAACAACAAAACAGTTAGCAGTGGACACAGCAGTAGGAGGATTACAGAGATGGTCTCAGAGCTGTCATGCATGACAAACAGCAGTGGACACAGCAGTCTACTGGGAAGTAGTCATCTCACTGGTGACGAAACTCTGATGCTGAAAACAAGCATGCTTCCTTCCCAATTACGCAGTCCGGTAGAGAGCAACTATAAATACTCAATAAAGGTGCATCATAAAAGAGAAAATGCTGATAATAGCCCCAGCAGGTTTTCACAGGTAGAGTCCTTGGCATGTGCCCAGCACTGTGTATGTATTTTTCCAGTTTTCCTGTAAACCACCTATCTGGGAAGTGCTCCAATTGCCTGTGTACACCAAGAATGTGTCTGGGCTGAGATGCTCCTGCACCACACTTCCTCCATCTTTAGTATCAGACACATAAGGCACTCACAGCGGAGCGACATCAGCTCCCCCCGTCGTGTTTAAGCCACTTGGCCTCTGTCACTACGCAAGAAACTCCAACAGAGGACACTCGGTGCCAAAGAGCATTTATAGTGCAAAGGAAAAAGGACATCCTCGGATAAATTAAATTCAACCTAATTTGTCTATCTTCTTTTATCATGAAAAAGTGTTTTTCAAGAATTTAACAAAAGAATAAAAAAATGTGTGTGTGTACATGTGTGTGTGCACACGAGCTTGCACACTTGCACATAAAACAGCAGATGCCCTGGAGCTGAAATTACGATTGTTGTGAGCCACTGAGAAGCAAAGCCAAGCCCTCTGGAGAAGCAGTGAGTGCCATCTCTCCAGGCTCCAGACACTGGAATTTTGTGGGGACTTCCATGAATCTGTAGAGAGCTTCGGAAAGCAATTTTCCTCAATCTTAATCTTTCAAATCCACGAACGTGGGAGATCTTTTGGTTTTCTACTATTTTTCTTCAGTTTCTTTGTTCTGTGTTTCAAAGTTTTACTTGTGCTGACCTTTGTCTTTGTTTAGGCTTGTTCCCCAAGCAGCTATAAAAGGGCACTATTCCTACTCAGAGGGGTTGACTCTCTTTCTCAAGAGTTCCTTCCCACAGTATCTAGTCTTTAAGAAAACTTTAATATCCATACTGGAAAAACAGTAAGCAAAGGTGGGGGTGTGGGGAAAGGGTGGGAAGAGAAGGGGAAGTGGGGAGGGAAGGGGAGAGGGAAGAGGATGGGGTGCGGGACAGAACTGCAGTTTTGCTAGCAATCTTGGGCTAGGCCCTCATCACCATCATCAATTTCTTCTGAAAATTACTGTTACATCTAGGACTTTCCCCGTGACTTTAAAACAACGGTCCCTGGACATCTTAGACACTTACCAGCACTGTCATGTTGTGGTAAGAAAAATCCGCCTGAAGAAGTAAGAAACTGGTGGTGACTTCCGCTTTCCGAGGAGATGTACCCATCCTGTCTGTCAGCTAACGTTCCCTGAGATGACAGATAACTAGGGATATCGGCCGGCAAGTTGGTCTCATCTGTAATCAAAGAACAGCATCTATCAAGAGCCTTGTCCCGGCGCTGCCGGCACTGGCAGGATACAGTACAGTTTCTGTAACACCAGTTAAGGGATGATCTATTCTGGAAAAACCAGGAACAGCCCATGGCTGCTTTTCAACTCTGGGCCCGAGTTAATTTTCACTTTATTGCCCACGAAATACACTCCTGCCCAAATTTCAAAACCATATGTTCAAATGGTAATGAGTCAAAGCCATAAATGGAGCCCTTGGATCGCTCTCATCAGTAGCAGAGGGTGCAGGCAACCCTCATGACAAAATCCTGCTGGGCTGTGTGCATAGGTACACAGAACACGAACCAACTGGCTGCGGCTCCTGCCTCCTTGCTTGCGTCCATCCTGGAGAAGAGGGATTTCACTGTGCTTTGGGTTTTATTTCTCAGCCATCAGGCTATCCTGATGAGGTTTTAGTAAAAAGATTAATCTCTGCGCATCAGCGTTATTCCAGGCTGGGGTGTCATTTTTAGCTACCCGCATTCCTGCAGCATGCAGCAAATGAGTCACCCTTGTGAGACAGACACCTCCTAGAAGGGCCTGCCTATGAAACCACAAATCCACCTGAGTCCCCCAGCCCCGGCCAGGCTGCTGTTTACATACCTGTGTTGGTAATGCTGCAATCTTCGTTCCTCCGCCTTGTGTGGTAGATGATGACCACCCACACCAGGGACGTGCCCACCACACAGCAAACCACGGCTATGATCACGACGCCCACGGTGGCCCATCCATCATCATCTAAGGACGGGGCAGTCATGTGTGGGGAGTCGCAGGTGGGAGTGGGAATCACGCTGAGGCGCATGTTGCCTCTCTCGGTGCCGAGGGTATTGGACATTTCACACGTGTACTTCCCGGCATCGCTGACGTCTGAGTCAACGATAATCAGCAGCTGATTGCCTGCTGCAAAAAAGTGCCTCTCGGTCACCACCAACGGGGTGTCATCTTTCGTCCAATTCAGCCTGGGGGGTGGACTCCCACCAGCGATGCACTGCAGGACCGCCGTTTCTCCCTTGGTGACAGTTCTGTCTAACAGGGGCCGCAGAAATGATGGAGTCTCTGAAAGCACAAGGTTTGAGATTTCCTAGATGAAAACCGGGTTCCGTTTAAGAGCTCGCAGGTGAATTTATTCAAATCTTCTACCTCTACAGCTCGTTGAACAGGTGTATTAAAGAGCCCCCAGACAAGGCAACCTTGGATCACATCACCTGTCCCACCAGGGAAATCTACGAGTTTTTACCTCATCCCTCCCTCATATGTTCCAAGGTTAGTAAATTAGAAGAAGATAAAATATTGTTTAAACTAGAAAATTGGTAAAAATATTAATTTCATGCACAAGGCTGTTGATACGTTGACAAAGGCAAACACTCTTTAGAGATTCCCTTTGATTACTCGTAACTGTGTTTGACATGTACGTGTCTGTGTGTGGCAAGGTGTGTGCTCCTGTGGAGGCCAGAGGGGGTAGGTTCCCTGGGGCTGAAGATAAAGGCAGGTGCAAAATGACACTGTGGTTGCTGGGAATCAAAGGCAGGTCGTCTGAAGCAGGACATACTCTTAACTACCCCCATGTTTATTTCTTTAAAATGAGGTTTCTCATGCCAGAGACCTTGAAAGGCCTTCCTCTGTTCCCTGACATCTTGGTAGGTTACTGTAGCTCTCCTAGAGACACGGGAACTATGAACATCTTCCGAATCTGAGAAACACTTGCTGAAGTAGGGTGGTAAGAACTGGGACTTCCACAGAGGCACAGGAAGGAAGGGGACGGGTCTTCCCCATCCATCTACAGACACTTTCCTTCATACTTTTTACAACGCTGAGCTGTCCAACAGTTGTGAATAATGCCTGCCTATGTAGATAAGACTGGGGGCTGTACTTGGAGTGAAGGGGGCAGAGTCATCTCCCTGGTCACAGGCCTGAATATGTAAAATGTCTCCTGGCTTCAAAGCTACCCAGAGGCTGTTCTTTTGAGGACAGAACTCTGCATCTTCATCTGCCTCGTCCCTCAGCTGCTTCTAACAAGAAGGGTCTCTGGGTGAGTCAGGGCATTTGAGAGGGACTCATAGTCATAGGAAAGCACCGGCCTTACCTAGCACCGTCAGGGTTGCGTTTGCAGAAACACTGCCAGCGCTGTTCTGAGCCGTGCAGCTGTACACCCCAATGTCCTCGATCTTCACGTCCACTATGAAGAAGACTTCGTCCTCAGGCATCACGTGCATTCGCCTCTCCCGGGCAGCTGGGAAGTCTGTGCCTCCATCCTTCTGCCAGGCTATCTGTGGGGCCGGGTGTCCCACAGCGGCACACTCCAAGCGGGCCATGGCCCCGGCGCGGATGGTGAGGTCCATGGGGGTCTTGGTAAAGGAAGGCAACACTGAAATCACAAGAGCCATGCAGTTGCCATCAGTGTTCCAAGGGTTGTCTGTCCTGCCCCACTTCCTGGTACTCAAGGAGATACGTGACTTAGCTAAGGCAGGGTTAGTACTCTAAGACAGAGAAGCTAAACTTGAACTGGAGAAACAGAATAGCTTTCTCCGGGCTACACAGGCTCAGGTGGGAAGGAGTCAGAATGACACTCGGGTCACAGGATCTTCGGACGGAAGATCCTCCCAGCAGGCATTCTCTGGCCACATTTTAGCTTTCTCAAAAATTAAGTGTGAGATCTTGGGCAAATCAGTCAATGTCTCTGCGCTGTGACTTCATCTATTCTTCCCCAGTCCTGCAGGACCTAACATTTGGAAGATACAGGTACAAAGGTAAGCCACTTGGTGAGAGTGATAACTATATATCAGGAGTGACAGAATTCACACCCAGAGCTTTTAAAGGCAGCATGCTGTGTGGTCCCACACATCACCGTGCCCCAGAGAGAGCAAAAGTATCTGGTTCATTTTAATCCTTGTTCATCCTGCCATATCCAGAGAGGCAAATCTAATAAATCATTGCTTTAGATACAAATAATAAAGAATAGCAATTTTCTGTAGCTAGGTGGGAAAGCATGAGAAAAAAAAAAAAGCAAGGTTTGATGGGGGGAGCAGACAGACACTGTAGCTGTTACTGAATGGTATCTTTTAACACTAGAGGAAAGTGGATCACGCACTGTTTATAGTGAGCTTGGCTCTGACGGAGTATGATGACCCGAAGTGGTTGGAGATGATGCACTGGTACTTCCCCTCACTGGCGAAGGCCACACTGTGCAGCCTCAGGATGGTGGTGTACTCCATCACCTCGCCTCCCTGGGCCCGGAGGTGGGCATAGTTCTCCATTTCAGCATCCTGTAGCAGTTCATTGTCTTTTTTCCAAGCGAAAGTCATTGGGGAGTCACTGCTGCTGGCAGCTGAGCAGGTGAAACTCACGTTGGAGCCTTTTATTGCTGACTGCGTTTCTGGTTGGACCGTGATCTGGGGTTTGGGGAAATCATCTGTTTAAAATGGAGAAGGAGGAAACAGAATGGTGTGAGGGGCCTCAGAGTCCATCACCGCTCGAATGCCAACAACAGGAAACAAAGCAGAGGGCAGCTTAGGGGTGACCCCACGCCTGTGTTTTACAGACACACCGGTGGTCCCAGGGATGAGCGACAACCTGGGAGAAGGCTCAGAGGTAACCTGTCCGGGTTCAGTGGAGTAGAAGACGCCGTCATTTTCTAACTGAGAGAAGTGGCACCTTGAAACGGTCGTAGAAGTTTATGCCACATGTCTGGTATTTCGTATATGCATAAGAAGAGAGGTTAAGATGGCACAAGGGAAATCAGACCGTATTTAAAACCGAGGGATGCAGGGGTAAGGCTGGCCGACAGCAATTAAGTGATTGTAAAAGAGCCTACAGAGAGGACTTGCGATGTTCCCAGCACAAAGAAATGATTTAAGTTTGAGGTGATGGATCTACTGGGTAGCAGCCCAATCTGCTCACAGGACATCTTTTTGTATCAAACTGCCACAGTGCACTCGTACACAAGGATAATTACCATAATCACCATATTAGTTACCATTCAATGAAAGAATATTTTTTATAAGGAAGAAAGAAAAGCAGTTTTCAAATTTCTAGGCTCACAGATGATCTTTGAAAGTGATTCTCAGCATCTACAATATTCTGCTCAGGCCCTCCATCAAAAAGAGCAACGAAACCATAAGTAAGCAAACATCCGTGAATCATCAAGATGGTAACAAGCAGCTGGAGAGACCCGGCTGCTCTTGCAGAGGATCTGGGGTTTGTTCCTAGCACCACAGTGCTCAGCTCATAATTGCCTGTACCTACAATTCTGATTCCTCGTCTGGCCCTCTGGGCACCTGAGTACGCCTGATGCACAGATAGACAAATCGGCCAACAAACTGGCAGATGCATATGTAAGTAAACTAAGAAAAGAGAGTAATGAACAAAAAGCAAACAAACCCCAAAAGCCAAAAATAAATCAAGCAATCGAAAAAGCATGTGCAAGCTAGCGCGCTGGCTGGGGCCTGAAGCGGGGCAGCCCATCAATCACACTGCTGCACAGCCCGTCGGGTTACATTATAATTAGAGCTGGGCAACTCCCTCTTTCTAAGCAGTTATTTTTAGTTCTCTGTTACTTTTTGGAAGAGTTACCTTTTTTGAACTTCATTTTCTCAGAGATGGCCTAAATAAACCCCGAAGGAAGCTATCAGATCTTCTGGATAATGGCTGATCTGAAAACACAAGTTTGGAGTCATGAACGGAAGCAGAGTGCTCCCCTGACCATGGCTTGGCTGCCTGCTTCCAACCTTATGCCTGTGAGTTGTTAAATAGGACAGTTGCTTCTGTGTGATTTTTTTTTCTTTTTGAAATTTCCATCCCATAAATCAATGTTCTGATTCATAATGGGGAAGGAAAAGAAAGAGACAAGCATGGCAGACAATGCATATAGTGGGGTTTGTACATCCGGGCCAGAGAACTACGAGATAAAGTGTGTGGAGAAAGAGTAAGAGGCCCTTGTGGATGATTGCCAAAAGCTTATTGGGTTCCAAAGCCTACAGCAGAAGTTTTATTTTTAAAAATTGCTGGCACCATTACATTCTGCAACCTTCTATCAGGCAAAGCAGTATATAGTCAGATTTTAAATGATGCCAGGATAAAATGTGGATCTATAGTTTCTTCCCACACATGCTTAAATTCAAGCAAATTTTGATTTTGTGTTTTATACACACATTTATTTTTGTAAAGGTTTCCAAGGCAGCTCAAAGTAAACAACAGTCTGGTATCTATGACAGAAAACTGTATCAGAGATGGAAATTTTATTTTATTTTATTTTTTAAACCACAGTCTGTTCCTAACTAGCCACAGGAATTCTGGGTAGGATGACTTCAAATACTGAGATTTTTGGTTGCTAAGACAATGGATCTTAAAATGATTTACAATGAATTCAAACTTGCCCTCCCTCCTGACACTTTACCTGCC
>LOEQ01000110.1:293313-307081 GCA_001685075.1 Bramus lutescens | reverse complement strand
CTGTAATTCCTTGGCTACCGAAGTTTCTTTCCTCCAAGCCTCTCAAAAGACCCCAGAGTTAAAGAGCAGAAAGCAAATGGCACAAAGGTGCCGCAAGTCCTGCTGCTTAGGATGGGAGGAGGAGCTTATTGCTGGCCTTGCCCCTTCCTGAGAGCGGTAGGCAGTTACAGCTGCTGACAGAGGGGGACGTCGTATAACAGCTCATTGCTCGTTCACGAGTAAATAATGTGCCCAACCATGTGCATATAGACAACGCTTATTAAACATGGTGGCTCACCAAAAATGATGTGGAAGTAGGAGTTGGATGCTGGAAGAAGGGGGTTTGGTGGGAGAGGACAAAGGGCTCGCAAAGGGCAATGGTGAGGAAATATTTATGTACACACACCACAAACGAATTAGTGCAAATAATTTTTAAAAACAGAACAGTGATTTTTTTTTTTAAAGGGGCAAACGTCAGCTAAGGCACTTTCAGGTTCCCTGGATTGGTAGCTCAGAGCTACAAACCCACCTACTTAGGAAGCTAGACTGTGGAGTGAGTTCCAGGCCACCTTCAACAACTCAGTGAGTCCCCATCTGAAAAATGATACACAGAATGGTGAGGAGAGAGGAGCTGGGGACACCGTCCATTGGAGGAGCTCCTGCCCAGGACACAAGGTCCAGGAATGATCTCCATGAAAACACAGAAGAATGCAGCTTCCAGGCTCAGGGACCATCTTTGAAAGCTAATACGAGAAACTACAATTTTCTCCCAGGCCTCTAAAAAATGATAGCAGCAAAATCAAGAGAGCAAGTGTCACTGTAGCATCACCAGACAGCTGTTGATACGCCATTTACAGAACCAGAGTCAAAAGCCAGGCAGACGCCTCCACAGCTGGGCACAGAGGAAGGGTGGGGGAAGCAGAGCAGAAGAGGAGCACGGGGCCAACTCTCAGCTCATTCAAGATCTGATTTCATCCTTGCCACCAAACCATGCTGATGCTAAACCAAATAGAAGGACGCGTCGGCAAACTCCACCAATGTCTGGAAAACGCTAACAGGCAGCAAACTCTAGATCCACTTCGCCTACCTTGGAAAATTCCTATGACGAGCACACACATCTCGTCAAATGCATTGTTTGGACAAGCGAGCAGGAAAAGGGAATTAATAAAAATCAAGGACGGCACTTTTACTCACCACATACAAAGCCATCTGGGCTGACGGTAAAAATGCTTCTCCCCTTCAGCAGCTGAGGGTGGGCACAACTGGCATTTATGAAGCTCTGAAAGTTATTCTCCACCACCCACTGGGGGAGCCATTTTAGCTGGCAATCACACAGAAGGCTGGATGTATTTAAATGCCTGAGGAGAGGAATTACATTCAATTTGTTTGGTATGAAATGCAGATTTCTACAAGTAAGTCAAACTTAAATAAATACTAACCAAGTGAGGAATTTGGAAACCGAACGCATGATGTTGTAAATATCCTATAGTCTACCTTAAAATGCAAGAAATTGAGCTAGCAGGGCCTCTGTTTTCTCTTGTTCTTATTGTCCTATTGAGGCAAAAGTGCTGCTATGTTAAAATTCCTAACTAATACAAAATGAGAACTATATTTAGGAACCATACTATATATGGTCCCACAGATTTAAGCTGCAAATTTAAAACAGAGAGAGAAAGAAATTCCAATTGCAAGCAAGGGAACAAACTGCCCACTTCCCTTGCTTCTGGTATAAACATTAATAATGTCAAGAATGTGCTAGATGCTCTTTTTTGATGACATATCACATGACAGCTCCCCTTTGTGGTGTGACTTGAAACTGGAGAAGGAAAAGGGAAAACTTACAGCTGCTGAAGTTTCTTCATTTGGGAAAATGCGTTGCTTTGCAGAGACATGATGGCGTTGTCACTCAGGTCCCTGGAAAACAGCCAAATCCAACACAGCAGGTTGAACTATGGCAGGGCGTGTCCTTCAGGCCTGGCCACACCCCACTGCCCACCCACTTGACGGGCAAACACTCTGCGTTCATTGGCACGTGCCAATGGGACCACTGCAGCGGATTCTCTCAGAAAGCTTTGGCCAAGGCACCCAGAGACGGGTTCGGTCATGGGGAAGAGGGGGTCATTCCTGACACCAATCTCAGAGTGTTGACTCCTCAATGGCGCTGGCTGATCTGCCTGCCATTTAGTTCTCATTATTCAAATTTGCTATAAGTGCACAACTTAAGCTTCATGATTACGCGTTTTAAAAACATCTTTTGTAGGCCACTTTCTGTGATGTGTTTGGCTATACATTAATGCAGACATTCCTAAAGCAACCCAGAGAAAGATGGCTCTCCTATGTAGCTTGGCATGAAAGGGGATTGTTGAGCCTATTATTTTCTACTCCAGCCTAATTCTGTCACAATAGCTCTCCACTGCAAAAGCAGCTATGTTCACATGAGATGTACTCAATAAAGCAAATAAGGTTCCAGGCAGGACAACCATAAAATGAGAGGATGCTCGTGTTGACTTTATTTTTAACTAGTACTTTTAGGCAGAGAGAGCTAAACTACCAGCCACAATGGTTACTTCCTTTGTCTTTTTTTTTTCTTCACAGTCCACAGCATATAAGGGGGATTTTGAATGGGCCAGTAGACTAGAAAACAAAGAAGGAAGGTGCTAGACTTGGGTAGGGAAAGAGTCTGGGAGACTCAGCGAAGGTCAAAGAAAATTGAAGCAGAGGTTAATACGCTGCTGATCCACTAATTCCACTTTCCCAGAAACGGAATGGGCCAGTTGACAAACGCTTTGGCTAGTTTTCCTTTGAAAATAATCTGTTTCAATAACAGCAATCTTGGCCTGACATGGCACTGCTCAGTTTTGCAGACTCATTCTGCCGTTTCCAACTGCATTGCTGTCGGGGGAGCTAGCAATCCATGTCTCTCTTAAAACAACCAGTAAGGCTGTGAAAGCCCACAAGGCAGCCAGCAGACTAACACCCAAATACACAGTCCTGGTGAGGCACAACCCAGATGTGCGTCTAAATGATAACATTATCCAAGTTAGCATGTAGGAAAACTTATGGCTACAAGCATTCCTCAATCGAGCAACATTCCAAATTACTTTGTGATCTGAAATTGAAATGTGAGGCTAACACTAACAGTTGGCTGGTTCAGTTGTCATAATACTTAAGCAATATTCCCCAGAGCTAGTATCTTCTTTAGTAACTGAAAACCCTCCACCCTGAAATCTCATTTCATAAATGTGTGCCAAAGGTTCCCAAGATGGGGCATGGATTGAGTAGCCAAGGGCCAAAGGTATTTGGGGTCTTTTTGGAGCCAGAAAAAGCCAGATCTTGTGTTTTCTTAGCACTACCCAACTGACGTGTGGACAGCAAAAGATAGTAACAGAGAGGGCTAGCTTGCACATTTTACAGCTAGCAACAGCAACAGCAAAGGTTCTCATGACACTGCCACCCACTCTCAAAGCTCCAGCACGTCCCTCTCAGGGACATCTTTTTGATCTTTAACATTCAAGTGATCGTAATTGTTAAACAAACAATCCATGAATCTTCAGGAGTTTCATTTAACGATTTAAAAGCTACTGAACAGTATTTTTGTAAGTACTAAATGGAGCACTAGATACTTATATTTCCAGTACCTGGCAAAATGGCCAGACTATGATAAATGCCCAATATATGTTAGATTGTTTTAAATTACAGCTGTCACTGTTTAAAGATGAATGAGCATGACAAGGACAGCAATGGTCTTAAGTGGAAAGAAAACAAACAGGTGAACGCATGAAGATGAAGGAAGCAAGACCAAGAGACGACAGGTAGGTGTGTAAATGTGGTTTACAGTGTAGGAGGACGCAGTCAGCACAGGCTATTTGCTTCACGTTTCAGGAGTCATAGACAGAGAGCATCTGGGACCACCCTTAGGGGAGCTCAGTCCCAGCTACTTACAGATGTTCCAGCGCGTCCAAACCAGTGAAAGCCTTCTTGGTAATGGAGCGAATGCGGTTTCCCTGGAGCATTCTGGAGTGGGGGAAGAGGTACAGTCACATCGTAGTCAGTTTTGACAGAGCCACTTAAGGACCAGAACTCTTATAAAAAGGACTATTTTCATTGCGAACAAAACTATTTTCTTCAACGAAACAACGTAACTTGAAATACTGGATCCCTGATCTCATGTTCAGTAACATGATTTAACACGAGTTCAAAGCATTCAACAGACACCTTCGTGTAGGAGCTTGAGTGGAAACGGTCCCATGGGCTCACATCTTTGAACACATGGTCCCCAGTTGGCAGCACTGTTCGTGAAGGTCATAGAACTTTTAGGATATGCGAAGAGCAGTCTCCAAGACCATTTTGTGGCTGAATATAAAGTGTTTGCATCCTTTCTGGACCCTGATGCAATGTGACTGATACAGACTGCTTCATTTGAGAACTCATGACTACAGCACACTGTTGGGGGCTTCCAAATGTTGGCGTAAACACAGTCCCTTCAACACAGTGATCATTCCTAATGGGTAATGGTCAAAATAAAATTCAAGCTCTTATCTAGATATCAACATGAGTTAGACCAATTCCAGGATTCCAATCTCTTCCTTTCATCCAAGGAAGAAAACCTAATTAGTATACACACATCATGGGCAATAGCATGCACTTGGGGGAAGATCAAGGGCGTAACCAGATGACATATCTACTTCTGATGACTCTATGATGTCAGCTTATGGATCTGACTCCAATTATGACAATAATTTTAAGTCATAGAGGAGGCTAATTAAGAGGCAAATTGTACTCACAGCTGCCTCAGTTTGTCCAGGCCAGAGAAAGCTCCATTCATGTCTTCAATGGTCCATGAAATCTCATTATTCTTCAGGTCCCTAAGGAAACAGTGTTCTCCTTAGACAGACTTCTCAGAAGCCTTGGGTTGGCGCCCAGGTGGTGTGCCCAAAGTCCTGCTAATCGCCCTCCAGCTCCGCCCAGTTCAGAGTAAGGAACTCAGTTCTCCAAGGCACCTCTCACATCCTGAACGCTGCATTCAACATTTGAAAAACTGTCCACAAACCAAGACAGCCACCCCAGCGCTGTTAAATCTTCTATCAAGACGACTATATCCTGAAGTCCTGAACAACTTGAAAAGTACATTAATTTTAAAGCCAATCCCATCACACAGACATGTGCCAAACTGTGCAGTGCCATCTTTCCACTCTACGGGTTCAGATGGACCATGGTACAGGTTTCTGAAGAGAGCAAAATCCGAAGCCCAGTGCACAGCATTCAGTTAATGCTGGAGAGATTTTTCAAATGTTCAGCTAAATCCAACACTTTTCTTTCTCTTAGGACAGAAATCAGGTTGGGGGTAACCAGAAGAGCCAATGTTGACCTTCCCTCAAGGCCTTTCCTATAACCTATAACCTTTTAAATTAATTTATTTATTTTGCTCTGGGTTATTTTTAATCTATGATTTATATAAAAAAACTGGTGGAGTTAAAATTGTTTCTTCCTCCTTCAGCAGTTCTGGGCTTCCTTGTGATCCTGCGAAGGGAAGCTACAATCACCAGGCAGTCTGATCAGGGTCTTTTTTAATCCCTTTAAGAAACACACATGAATGAAATGGATCTATTCTAATCAAACTACTCTGGGAAAGATTAAGACCCCACAGTTGAGGCTGCACACATTTCCTCAGCAACAAAGGAAATCTGCTGGGAGAAAAGTGGGCACATTTAGGAACCAATTAAGTTCGTGTACCAAGAGCAAAATGTGTAACTTACAAAGTCTTTAAACTGGAAAGTCCCCGGAAGGCACAATCAGCAATGTAGTTGACTTTGTTGTTCCCAATGTGGAGGGTATTTAGGAGGCTTAGGCCAAGGAAACTGGAATCGTCTAGCCTTGATAAGTGGTTGGAAGTTAGGTCCCTGCAAAGAATAAGAGCAACAAATAGCGTTTCTCTTTCCACTCAATACAATAATCTGCTTTCTAAAAGAGAAGTAAGAAATGTAACTATAATAGTCCTGTTTTAACACTCTGCTCTGACAGTATCCAGGTAGACGTTACTTCTCATCTCAGCAATTAAAATTAAATAAATAAGTCATGAAACAATGACTGCTTTAGTCAATGTGCCACAGAGCTGAACAGAGCAGAGCTGGCTTCAACTTAGTCACAACCAAACGTAGTGACAACACAGGGCACCTAGGAAAGTTGCCGTTGCCTGGGAAACTTGGTTACGAAAATTTCAGAGATCAGTGGTAAGAACTCCTCCTCCAGAATGAGCTCTGCTCTCGAACCCAAGGAGAACAAAAGGTAACTTACAGCTCGCTGAGCTTCTGGCAGAACTCCCAGGCATCTGCGCTGATCCTGCTGATGGCATTCTGGCTCAGATGAAGCTCCCGCAGCGTCAGCAAGCCGTAGAGCCAGCCTTTGGTGATCTCCGTGAGGTTGTTATGGTCTAGTTGCCTACACATACAATGAGAACCAGAGACAGGAGCCAGAGTTCCTAATCTAGTCTGGACATGCATGGCTGGCTGCAGCCCATGATGTATCCCTAACATGCCTAGATAGTTGGCTTCAATATAGAAAGACATCAGCACAAGATTTATGCACTTCTGAATTCTCAGATGGTCGAAGACACAGCTGAGTAACAAACTATATAGCTGTGATTGCATACCATAAGAACTGAATGTGGGTTTTTGAATAAGAGCTACCAAGGGTCTACTGAGAACTCCAGGGTCGTTCATCTGATTGGGAACCGTGATAACCCATACTTACAGGATTTCCATGTTGCTCAGCCCCCAGAAAGCTCCATCCATGAGCTTTGTTACTCCGTTTCTTTGCATCTTCAGAGACTTCAGTGCCCCAAGCCCTTGGAATGTGAGTCCATCCACGTTCTTAATCTTGTTTCGGCTCAGCTCACTGCATTGGATGATACAATGAAGCAGTTAGTTCATGTGACAAGGAGAATTCTAGAGGTAGTAATAAAATGTGTCACATACTATACTGTATTTTACCCAATCAGTGCTAAACTAACAGAATGTTTTTAAATATCCCAGACTTCTCATATTTTTCCCAATTTATTACAGGGGGTGAATGTCTGTGTCAAATATATTTGATATATTTCTGGAATGATACAGGAAGTACATCACAGTTTCATTTGTAAACTGTTGTCTACTAAGGGTAGCAGCAAATGAATTAATATTCATCTTTTGTTGATGCAGAATTAAGAGTGATAACCATTCCAGGGGGTCTACAAAGGAGCGGCACAGAAATCCTGCTCCATATATATGAAAAGTTGGTTACCGCCATTCCCAATTAGTTTTCAGTTTGCTACTTCCCTGCAGGCTGCAGCCCTCTGTTTCTGAACACTGGAACCACCTAGGGAGCTTTAAAAGTCCCCGAAGCTCAAATTGTAACCCCCAGAGGTTTCAGTATAATTGGTCTAGGGTGAAGCCTGGGCACTGGGGTTTTGAAAAGCTCCCCAAGTCTCCGTAATGTGCAGCCAAGGCTGAAAAGTGCCATTGCGGGAACCTGTTCACAAACCATTCTACCGTTCTTAACAAGACGGTTCTTTACAGCCATTTAGGCTATCAAAGCATCCCAGAGTTGTCAGTATTATTCTCCTAAACCACAGCTATTGAGAGACCCTGTGGTTTCCCCAGGCCCACAATGGCACCTTTGTGAAGCGAGTGCTCAGCCAGCACACTGCTTGCTCCTTCAGCAACTGTCTGACATGTCTATTCAGGCAGCTGCTGGCGTGAGCTAACGAGAAGGCTTTGCCCAATCTGGAGACTCTACTGCTCTCACCATGAAAGGGGAAGGCAGTTACCCGCTCACCCCTAAACTTCCCCTGCCAGGCTGTGGGATCAGAACATGAACACCAAAGGCGTAGAGGTGAGGGCGTGACATGCAAGAGGTTTCGTTGACTTACAGATGGTGTAGCTGGGGCAGTTTAAACATCTTGGAGGGGATAGCTGTTATTCGATTCCTGTTCAGCTTCAGCACCAGGAGCGTGCTCGCCAAACTGTCAAAATAGCCTGGTTCCATGGATATCACTCTGTTGCTATTGATATACCTGTCGAGAGTTTGAAGGTCAGAGGTTTGCTCGGGTTTCTTTGGGAAGGTAAAATGTGTCCAATCTCCTCATTGCAAATGCTTTCCAAAGAACCTGACCATCAGCTGTTAACACTGAGGTCTCTGTAAATAAATTAAGGCTTACAAATATGGGATATGGCTCACTGGCAGAATCCTCACCTGCTATGTGTGAAGAAGCCCTGGGTTCCATGAATATAAAACACCATAGTTTTAATATAAAATGCCCAATGCAGGTGCATGTGTTGGAAAGCTTACTCTCAGCACATGGGACTCTTCTAGAAGGTTGTAAAAATGTTGGGGGTGGGGCCTAGCTAGAAGAAGTAGAGCACAGAGGGTGGGACTTGGGGGTCTCATAATCTGGCTTGACTTCCTGCCCATGCTGTGACATGGCTGCCTGCCACTTCTGCCATCATGCCTTCCTTCCGTGCCATGATGGACTCTACCCTCAAACTGTCAGTTAAATTAAGTCCCTCCCTCCCTTAAACAGGTTCTTGTCAAGAATTGAGTACAGCAGCCAGTAAAGTAACTAGTATACACATACTGACAGGGGACAGTCTGAGAGCTTCACAGGCCACAAATATTTGTTAATGATACAGAGAGACTTTGTATGGAATTATTATTAATAAAATATCACAAGGATGTAGTTTGGGGCAATGTTTTTAATTGCAATACCTAATTAGGCTTATTGTCAATTTCAAGTCAATAAGAAGGCTACATTTTAATTGAACAACAGTCACATGGAGTTTGCTGTATCTTGGCACCTATCCCTATCATAACAATATGTTCACTGTGGGCAAAAGGCTTTGGTGACTTCTACTTACAGATACTTGAGTTGTAAGGGTGGAAATGCAGCTCTCAGTTCTGAAATATTGTTGTTGCTTAGGTCCAAGGCCTCAAGGGCCTGAAATGGCTCCAGCTGCTGAGGGAGGATTTCATCAATGCTGTTCCCAGCCCTGCAATTAAAACACAACCGGGTAACAGGTCAATGGCACAAACCAATGGGAGAAGAGTGTAACCTCTTCCTGACTTGTTCTTCAGGAGTATGGAAAACTGATTGAGCTAAACAGTACTTCTCAAAGATGAGCAGCAACCCTATGGCCACGTAGTCTCTGGGTTCATACTGACTATATGAAGAACTGTACCACACACACCTCTAAACACAGCAATGGCTGGTAGTCATGCATTCAAATGCAACTGATTAGTATTTCAGATATTTTTCTAATTCTTCCTATTTTATTAGATAGTAAATGAGACATCTATCCTCAAGTGGGCACACAAACCACAATGTCCTCATTTCTTACCCAAATACATACATACACACAATATATAAAATATGTATGTTTTATATAGACATATATAAAATAGTTTCTTTCCCCATTCTTAATATATAATGTCATATACATATATATTCATATTTACTGCATTTATTACTATTAGTAGAAGAGGCTACATGTGTGGAGATCAGAAGAGAACTTGTGGAGTCAAGTTTCCTCCTTCCACTTCAATGCGTTTCCACGGCATCTGGGGGCTGCAGTCAGCTGGGGAGGCTACCACAGCAGGTGCATTTGCTTTCAGAACCATCCAGTCAGCTGTATTTCTCCCTGATTCCTAATCTGATTCTTTCTAGAATTCTTTGCCTTATAGGACGGTACCAGTCAACTTCCAATATGCATCAGCCTGTAGCTGCTCTAGTGCCTGGCTGGAAAGACCACCTGTTTTTACAGCGAGTTACTAAGTTGTCAGAGACTTCCACACCAAAGGACAGCCGCTGGGCTTTCTGTGCTACAAATGTATCCTAGAAGAGCCAACAGCCTGAACAATCTCTAAACAGAGGAATATTAAGACATGCTTGACATTACCAGTTCTCAATAACAGACCAAAGCAGACCACAGTGGTAGCCGCTAGTTACGAACAAGTCATTAAATATAATGTAAGTGCATGCACGCATACACATACACATACACACACACACAAACACACACATACACTGACGCACAACCTACAGCACTCACACATAAGTGACTATTACTGAGCATGGGACAGACATCTAGTGCCAGTACTCAGGGGGTAGAAGCAGAAGTAATGGGTCAGCCTCACCTATAGAAAAAGAAGTACTCCTTCATTACAGTACCCACATTTCAAGAGAGCACTAGCCAGTGTGCCTGACAGGATCAAACGAGATAGAACATTCCCACCATTTTTCTATTGCATTCAAATGGGGAAATGGGGGGGTGGGGAGCCCGGTCATGCTCTTACAAACGGACACAGGTACTACGGTTTCCAAGGGGAAACTTAGCACTAAGTGACAATCAGTTAGAAGGCAGGAGTGAACTGAACATGCAGGCCAGCTCCACTGTCACACAAGTTCAGGTAGCATGGACTTTTTAGAGCATCACTTAGCAAGGGAGAAACAACATGTTAAAGTAAAGAAGCTGGAAACAGTCTTAATAAGGATTTCTCCTTACAGCCCAAAGTACAGCAGACGATCAGAGCATTGCACACAGGACTCTGCATGTTATACAAACCTCACCCTGTAGTTCTATGGTTGGCAGTAATTCTTTCCAAAGGAATCAGAATATATATTTCATATGTATGTTCTCTTTAGTGGGAAAATAGCCCTCATGTGTGGTACGTTGCTTACCAAAAGCTGGGCATTTGTAGTACTTTGGGTTTATTAAGCTTTGATTAATAACTCAGAGTTATCTCTCCATCTTACATCTCTTCTATGGGCCCCCAAATCCTACCCTGCATCACATCCTAACATATACACCACTGCATCAAATCCTAACATACTACCCTGCATCACATCCTAACACCCTACACTGCATCACATCCTAACACCCTACCCTGCATCACATCCTAACATCCTACCCTGCATCACATCCTAACACCCTACCCTGCATCACATCCTAACACCCTACACTGCATCACATATTAACATCCTACCCTGCATCACATCCTAACACCCTACCCTGCATCACATCCTAACACCCTACCCTGCATCACATCCTAATATCCTAACATACACACCACCACTGCATCACATCCTAACATCCTACCCTGCATCACATCCTAACGTCCTACCCTGCATCACGTCCTAACATCCTACAATACATCACATCCTAACATCCTACACTCCATCAGGTCCTAACATATACACCACTGCATCAAATCCTAACACCCTACAGTGCATCACATCCTAACATACACACCACTGAATCACATCCTAACATACACACCACTGAATCACATACTAACAGCCTACACTGCATCACATCCTAACATGCACACCACTGCATCACATCTTAACATGTGCACATACTGCAAACTCTTCTGGGGCAGGTATTTGTGTTCATGTCACTGCGCTGGAATGCAATGAAACCAGAAATAATGGTGAGCATACATGAAGCACATTTCATACATTATGCTGTTGAATGATAAAATAATTTCTCTCATAAATATAATAGATAATCTAAAGTTGGGACTCTAGGGCTTTTGTATAACCAGTCCAACCACTTCTGAGTCACCTCACACAGTAAGTCTGAGTTGGTCCCCAAACGATCCCAGGTTTCTTTTACAGAGCACAGAGCATCAGAGATATTTTGGCAATTTCTCACTGCACACGTTCCTTCAGAAAGAGCTGCTGCTTCTTACCTTGACAAGACAAAACAAACAAACAACAACAACAAAACCCTTAACTTCTATTTTCTAACTGATGTAGAAATCCAACTGGCCCCCTGATCCATCATCACAGGCATAGCCAGGGCCCCTTTCAATCTCCTCTCCCAGACAGACCAGGCCCACAGGGATCTGTGTGTTCAGCACCCACTGCAGTTGGAAGGCTTGACTTCCTCATGCTGCAAAGGCCGGGTGCTGCCTTCCCCACAACAAACAAGGAGGAGGGAACTGCACAGACACGGGCTCCAAACACCACACCAACTACCTTCTCAAACTACGGTTCAAACCCTTAGTCTATTCTTTTTAAGGACTCTAGAGTGCTGTCTGTTTGATCTTTAAGACTGAATCATCAGAGAACATAACTCCACCAAAAGCCATGCTGCACCAGGTAACAAGCTCACAAGGCACAGCATACCTTCAAAGCTGAGATCATAGTAAAGTCTGAAAAGAAAAAAAAAAAAAAGAAACAGCAGTCCTACAAACAAGTCACAAATTACAAAGACCCTTGGATCCCCATAAAGCCTTACAGACTTTGTTTAGAGTCAAGTCAGCCATGACCTCTGGTTTTGACCATTTCCCACATCTGGGTTTCCCACATCTGGATTTGCCAGAGTACAAACTCCTTCATCTAGCTGTGAGGTAGAGGCTAACACAAGTGTGACAATTAGTCAATTTCTAGGTCCCGGAGATGGAGGCGGTCCAAGACAAGCCAAGAGGCCTTAGGGTCAGGGTATGGGGCTCAACAAAACCACAATTTAGGGGAGAGAGATTTTCTCTTAAATACAAAGCCAATGTTTCTAGCACCAGGATGCCCATCCCCCAAGTGCCCAGCAGCCCTCAAAGTGCCCAGACTCACCCTGTCTCACATCTCCCTTCAAGTCTGCACCTGGTTTGGGCCCATGCTGTCTGGGGCTAGACTACCTAGACTTAAATGGTATTTCCCAACAACAAAAGGAGAACAATAGCTGCAGTGTTTACTTTCGTTATTATTACTTTATTTTTCTAATAAATGGAGCAAATTAGTTTTTTGAGGTAGGGAAAGGGAGGCCCACAGGTGTCTATCATGTTGGTCAAATAAGGCTGCAAGTCAGATAACAAGCCATACAATCTTTGGTTTATATATTCATTTGTTTATAAGGTAATTATGAACAAGGTATTAAAACTGTCAATTACCTGAGTGACAAATAAAATTTTCCTTGCAGTAAAAGTATGGTCCAGCCAAAGCCAGCAATTTCCTGAAGTGCACAACTCCTAAATTGCAGTGTGAAAGTGCTCCATTCTGGATGGAGCGTGCACAGTATGGTCTTTGTTGGCCTCGATGCCCAGCACAAAAATCCCTCTCAGCCACCAGGATAATAGCCCCTGTATCACAAAAATTTAAATCTGCCCTAATGGAACTGAATCAAATCCAAATTCGGGTTTCTTATTACTTTAGACTAACTGGCAAAGCACCACCTGATAGGTACCAGTTTAAAACAAAAACAAACAAGAAAAAAAAACTTGCTTTATATCATGAAATAGGGTTTTAAAAAGAAAGAGAGAAAGAACTACATTTTTAAAAAAGCGAAAAGAAAATCTCCCACAACACTCAAAATAAATGTGTTTCAGTGATTGGGTCCTAAACATCCACTTACAGAGGACAAAGGTTCAATTCTGCCACAGTTTGAGCTTTTCTCCAAATATGGAGAGATGCCAAAATTCATCAACACATTCAAAAGCACCACAGCTGATAATTCTGGGGCAGAATGTGTACAGTTTTGATTAAAAACAAATTCCTTATCCATCGCTGAAGTTATATGTACATGGTGTCTTTCCATTGCCCTAAATAACACAGCCCGGAGGGTGTTTAAGTCCTGCATAAACCCATTAGAGAGTAGGGATATTTGCTCTTCTGTGTGTTGATGGCACAGAGTTCCATGGTCACAATCCTCGCCGAGGTGACTTATAATTAGTCCCTTCAAGACAAACAGACCTTCAGGGCACGGCTGGTGGGGAACATAAGACAGTTGCTTCCTTCTAGCTTCCGAAGAAGCCACAGGAA
>LOEQ01000110.1:276185-289919 GCA_001685075.1 Bramus lutescens | reverse complement strand
AAGCTAGCCGTGCGGGAGCCGGGCGGGACGAAAAGCAGGCCCGCTCCCTTTATTACTACACACACCTGTGCTGTAGGTACTCATGGGAACAGCGATCCAAGATGCCTGGGCTCACCAGAAAATGGCACACTTCCTCAGCTGCCCAGGAGGGCAGGAAAGCAAACAAGCACAAAGATGACTCCTTCCACGGATCAACTCGCTCAGAGATGAGGCTCTCTGATATAATAATTCAGACTGCCATGCCTGAGAGGGCATCACTCTCCTCTGGATCAATGTCTTGCTTTGCTTCACTTGGTAAATCCAACCAGACGGAAATGGAACAGGAAGATCTCGCCCAGCCATCATGAGCCAGACGTCAAGAGTTGGATGGTGAAGCACTACCAATAACCGGATTTGCCACAGAGACCTCGGGAAGAATCACAGCCCCAAGCATTGTGCGAGACTTCTTTTACAATTTGTTCCTGGACCCTTGATCCTTATTGTCCTCAGTTTGTGCCCTCATTTTCCTGGGCCTCGTCTCCCATTAGCTTCTCCATGTTTGGGAATGTTTCTGTGAGTCTGGCCATTTAGGTGTGTGCAACTGTGTTCGGGCAAGAAGTGGTTGTCCTTTCGGGCTGGGAAGGCTTAGTCCTCACAGATGAAGCCAGGCACTGTGGCGATCCTTCACCCCAGGGTTGCTCAGACTTGAGCCAACATCAGAGCTGGAAGAGGGCATCCTGGAGGCAGGCCTGTAGAGCACTGCACCCCAGGGGTTCTATTTAGGGTGTGTGCAGGGGAAGGAAGACATGGGAGTCTGTATTTCCACCAAGCCCTCCCGAGTGCCCTGCTGCTAGGAATGCTGTGGCAAGATCACTGTCAATTATCCTGAGAGCCTGCATTCAAGCTTGCCTCCTCTCAGAGCTCCTTGTACAGTCCCAACGTGCTGACATTCCATAGTAACGTACTCACTGCAAGCCTTTTGCTGGCACACAGTAGGTCCTTTCGGTAGAGAGCCATGTTGCTTCTTAGTCCTCAGATTGTGCGCCTCCCACCCCACTATCTTTGGCAATCTCTTCAACGTCTACCAGTGTCTTCTGGTGGAATTCAACTCAGAGGAGCCAGCTTCCTAGGTTCATTCCCTTTCCTCCTCTCTCTTCTTTGTCTCCATCCCTTTGTCCGTTGGCTCTTTCTGGAAGAATTTTCCAACTTTCCCCCAGCACTTTGATTTCTTCATTAAAATGACTGTTTCTGCATTCTGAGCTTCGATTTTATAGCTTGGTGACTAGCTGCACTTTCACCTTTCAGAGTATTTCCTGCTGTGTGTTCTCACCAGACTCTTCTGCTTTTGTGGCTTTAGGGGTCCCTCTTCCTCTCCCAAAGACCAGATCTATGTCTCCACCTATTGCCACCAAATCCCTTTTTTTTCAGTTTGTTCAGATTCTGACTTTCGAAAGCATTAGCTATTCATTCATATTTTCTAAGAAAATTCTTTAAAAAAATATCTAAAACGCACGGGGGGCAGGCAGCAAATACATATAATCCTAGCATTCAGGAGGCTGAGGCAGGAAGACACTGAGTTCAAAAGCTGCCCCCAACCTAAGCAGCAAGACCTTATTTTAAAGACAAAGACAAAATAAAATAAACAACAGCAAAACAACTCGAAGGAAGTAGGTTGTAGCCATAGCCAAGGTGGTGGAACTCTTGCCTGGCAAACCCAAGACTCTGGATTTGGTCTCCAGTGGCACATACATGAAGCATGGTGGTGCCTTTATCCCAGTTCTTGGGAGATAAAAACAGGAGGGTCAGAAGTTCAAGGTCATCCTCTGGTTTACAGTGAGAGCCTCCAGGGACACATATATAAAAAAGGAAATGCAAAGAAAAGAAGGGACCATGAGCTTACTGAAGACTTCAGGTAGACAGGTCGTTGGATGACAAGCAAACAATGTCACCCTGTAGGTGACAGAGGGGAGCTGATTTCTGCTAGGATGTGTTTTCTCCTAGTAAATTCTCAGTCTCTAGTCTACGGTATAAGCATGGTTGTTATCACCTGAGCAGCGGGGCAGAACTAAAGTGATAGGATGCAACCTCAGCAGACATGTTCAAGTCAGTCTTTCTGACTCAGAGGCAATGTCTTCCATCCCACCCAGACTCCAAAAGCTTCCTGCTCAAGTTGTCCTAGAAATAAACTTCCAGTCTCATGTGTCAGATGCAGGGCAGTCATTGGGCTATGAGTCTGGATGAGAATGTGGAGGTCCCAATACTTCTTATAAACGGGTTCTTTCTCAATAGACATACATACACACATACATATACATACATGTCTGTTTTTACATATATGTGTTCATTTTGACTATTGCATGTTATATATCTTTGCTACAATAAATTTGAATTGCCCATACATAATAAAATTGACAGTTCACAAATAAATACCAAATGTTTCCTATGTGCTAAAGTACTCGAAGTGTGATTATTCCCTTTAAATCTCCTTTTGTCTCCAACCTTATTCTATAGACTGCTAGACTGATCTATTTTCTGGCTGAAGCTACACTACAAGGGGATGAGACAGCCAGGCAGGTGGAATAAAGAGAGAGAAAGGCGGTGTTTGTGTTTATAATTGCCTTTCCCTTCATATTTTGAATTTAGTACTTAAGCAACTTTCATCCAAAGGAAGAAGAGAGCTGTTAGTCACGACACTGTTTCACGAGTTTGGTGTTCAGCAGAAAAGAGTCCTGAACCCCTGGCCTTAGGGAGCCATCAGAGAAACTTAAGCAAGAAAAGGAAGAGGCAAAAGCAACTAGACCAGAACAGAGGTGCACGTCAAATCTTGCCACCGCAATCATGGAAAGCTAACTGGCTAGAACTTTGTATTGTCTGTCTTGGCAGAACAAGCCCCACTTGGCATAGAGATGCTTCCTAGTAGAAGCTGTCCCCGGTGCTTCAAAGCGACATTTGAAATGGTTAATCCCAAGTGGGGAGGAATGGGGAGGCTAGGATGGCGCACATGTTCTGCGCCAAGCATTCTAGTAGGACAAGCTCAAGGGAGTGGAGGTCGATTTTAGGGACTTCAAGGAAGACCTCTGGGGAAAGATTGCCCAACAGGTCACTTCTTTCAAATCTACAACTCTTGTTTTGGGGGAGGGAAGAATCAAATTTAATAAGTAAAAACAAATTGTAACAGCTGGAGGAACTGAATAGCTAATTGTGTGATTAACTAGGAGCAAGTCATGCATGCAGGCCTCTATCCATCCCAACGTGTACTGAGACTGCCCATGTCCCAAACACCATCCCAACGTGTACTGAGTACCTCCCATGTACCAAACACCATCCAAACGTGTAATGAGTATCTCCCATGTACCAAATGGCATCATGCAAAACATGTACTGAGTACCTCCCATGTACCAGACACCATCATGAGAGCCACGTCTTAATGGGCATAAAAATAGAAATGACATCACTTTGGGTAGGTTCCATTGGAAGAGAAAAACAGTAACTTTAAAATCACAAATACAACCGGAAGAAATAGGTTTACAGACACACTTAAAAACGTAAAAGTGGCTGGGTACAGTGGCCCAGGCCTTTGCCCAGCATTCAGGAGGCAGAAGCAGACAGATCTCTATGAGTTCTCAACTAGCCTGGTCTACATATCGAATTCCAGGCCAGTCAAGACCCTATCCAAAAACAAACAAACAAAATGACAAAAAAAAAAAAAACAAACAAAAACCCCAAATCAACCAACTAATGAAACAAACAAAATCTCATAAACGTGAAGCCTGAACTGAGTCTTAGGAAGTAGAGACCAGAGTGCTAATGCCATACAAGGCAAAGCAAACAGGGTTGGAACAACACAGTCCATCTCGAAACCCAAGGAATAACTGCAGAGACAATCTGATTTGAAGAAAGGTTGGAGAACACTGTACATCCAGGCCAAGATGCCATCCTTGACCTAATGAACCAGGTAAAGACACTGAAAGCTCTCAAAGGTCATGCAATGATGACAGATACATATTTCAAATTCAGTCACTCTAAGCAGAGAATTAAAAACCCAGTAATTCTGTCTTCTGGGGACAGGCTAGTTTAATGAGTAAATGTGACGGTAAACTCACAATGTGGCACAGATACAACTCTGTGCACAGCAAACTCTTATGTACAAATCATATAGAAACACTGTGAACTCCAATAAAAGAATGCCACGTAAAGGATTAAGATGCTTGTGTGTTTATTTTGTGAAACTTTTGCTCCAGGAACACAATAGTACCTGGTTTACATACATGAGAGACGGGTAGAGACCTCTAAAGCAAGACACTTTGCATGCAGAAGACACTAGTCCATTCATCCATCACCAGGACAGCAAGCGCTCAGGGAAGAATTTTGCAGTTAAGTTGGTCAGATGCCATCGGCTCCTCTACAACCAGATGTGGGCAGGCACTGAGTATGGGTTATGCCCACTTAATCAAAATAAAGCTTGTTGGCTCCTCCTAAGAAACCCATATTTTACTTTTGGTTAAAGTTGATTCTCAACTTTCTTAATTAATATGACAAGCTGGTGACCTCTTTTCAAATGCTGACTTAGGAAGATTTTGGTTAAAACAACTGTTTGTGCTTTTACCTCCTAGTTATAAAATAATTCAGACATATCACTGCTTGAAATTCTCTTCCCATATGCAACTTGATTGATTTCTGAGCTATGAACCTATGAAAATCACTAATACTAGATTTAAAACTATGAGTTAAGTTTGGCGAATTCTTCAGACAGACTCAGTATAACACAACCAAACAACAGTACCTTAAGAGAATCCCAAATGAATCCAGAAGTCTGATTTTTGTTTGGAATGCATGAGAACTATATAATTAATATGGTTGCATTTATTATATAAATAACAGGTTTATGATAGAATGGCACCCCAGAAAAATCCCACAGCATATGTGGAAATATTTTAAGTGAAAAATGCATTTAATGGCAAACTTAACCTACCGGTGGTCATCCAAGCTCAGGCTAACCATATCCTAAACATACTCAGGCATGTATTCACCTATAGATAGGTAAAACCATCTAACCGAAATGTATTTTACAATCAGGTGCTGTTCCATGTAACTTACTACGTACACTGAAAGGAGGAATCTGGGCCATTGTAGGGACACACTCAAACCACCAACCAGCCTAAATACTGAGCTGAAGCACAGTCAAGTTTGGGGGGGGGGCAATGTACTATAATCTCATTTCTCCTTAGTCAGTCTGCTATTTATTTACTATTATCATGTTGTCCTGTCTTTTTTTTTTTTTTGACCACTGAAAGAAAGCTTTGATTTTTACTGTTAATTCACTCTAAATATAAAGCGCCTTATCTCTGCCTCATGTATTGCTGCAAAGATAGTTTCTGGATGCCACCTGTTTCCCATGCCTCTCCTGCTCAAGAATCCACATTGGCCCATTGCCCTAGACCAATGCACTTGAGCTAAGCCCACAGCATACTGCAACTACTGCATCACTAAGTTCTACCTTGCTATAGGCCAAGGCAGTTTCCTTATTCATTACCCAATAAAAGCAACACAGAGACAGAAGGACCTCCCATACCATACAGACAAACAAAGAAGGATTAATTAAGTCTGCCCAAGGTCAGAGAGGCCATTCCTGTGAGCCAGACACAAGCCAGTGCCCCCAACTCCAGCCCTGGTCTCCCCTACTCCAGAGGGTTCTATGTGTGTCCCATCCACTCAGCTTTTTCATGAATGCCTTCTACATGAATGAAACTGCCCGGGGCTGCTGTGTGGACAGACAGCACAGGAAGACATGAGTCCTACCTTTGGTATGAGATGTGACAAATGGCCCCCCACACCCTACACCTGTGAAAGTTTCAAAATGGAAACAAAAGGAAAATCTCTGTGCTGAATGGCTAACTGCATTAGTCATCCTGGCTGGGCTGCGGAGTAGCTGGGGGGCGGGGGGTAATGAGGAGCACTTACTACTGCATCTGAGAGTACATTTGCAGACTGGGTTAACTTTGGAGGAAAGCCTGGGCATGAAAGAAGGCAGTGCTATCCCACAGGCTGGGGCCCACATGGGACAGAATGGAAACAGAGAAAGCCCTCTAGGGCAGAGGCCTTGATTCTCTGCTTCCTGGCCACCAAAATATCCCTGCTCTGCTCTACTAAGCCCTTTCTCACATGATGGACTCCAACCTCAAAATCTGAATTTAAGGTGACCCTTCCTTCCTTGTCTTCCCAGGCATCCTGTTACAGAGACAAGAAAGACTGGCTAGCAATCACCATCCTTCTACAGATTCTACAGAACCAGAAGCCCCTGCCTCCCCAACACACACATCAAGGGCCAATACTTCCTGCCACACAGTGCTATTTTTGTAGTGTCTCAGCAGCTTAAGACCCCACATCAAGGGACAGGTATGTGTGACTCACACACCTTTCTGTGTCTCCAACACATCTCAGGTACAAAAGATGGGACGGAACCACATGTTATCCACAGTAGGTTCAGAGGCCAGCAGTGGGGCAGCCACCAGTCACTAGTAGTCCTAAACACTGCTGAGGACTTTGTACAGCCTCCCTCTCTCACCCCAGGAATCCAAGATGGCTAGCTTTCTTCTGAGGGCGGCAGCTCAATCTTGTGGGAATGTGTGTGTGCACGCATGTGTCTCTGCCATTACTCAGAACTTGGTAAAGTAGAGCACGAAGCGCAAGGCAGGGTCACCATGCAAAACCTGGGTTTCTGGACACCAACCTAGGTGACTTACAAAGATAAAAGCAAAGGGGCCATGGCGTCTGGGACAGGCTCTCACTGTACAGTCATCTAATTAATCTGGAGCTACTTAAATTGCTTCTCTTACTCTTTTTAATTTGGTCTTTTTAATTAGTGTTATTGCTGTTGGCATAATTTAATATTATTACTTTATCAAGTATGCATAGTTGAACACTGTAAATATTTAGCTACAGGTTTAGACTATGTATATAAAAGATCTATCTGAATTACGCTAAGTACACATGGCTTTCATACATTAACTATACACTATATACCTGCAATAGGACACTGAGCCACAGAAGTCTCCAAGGACAGAGGGAAAGGGTGGAAACAAGGTTATTTGCTAACTGGGTAACAGGAGACATACAAGGAAGGCACGGTGGGCAGGGCAGGACCAGGCAGGCTTCAAGAGAAGCCCCAGCCTCTAGCAGATACAGTGAGGCCCTTGCTGAGATCTCGCCTTCTCTGTGCATTGTTTTCTCTCTGCATTCCCTTTATTTATTTATGTTTGAATTTTAACTTATTTATTGTGGTGGGGGTACATGAGCCACAGTGCGCTGGTAGAAGTCACAGGACAATTTGTGGGCACTGGTTCTCTCCTTCCACCACAGGGGTTGTGGGAAATGAACTTGGGTCCTCAGGCTTGGCAGCAGAGACCACTGAGCAATCTCACTGGGTTTCCCTTTTCTACTATCCTGTTTTCTTCAGCCATGCCCATCCCTTAGTCTTTCTTCCCTGCTTTATTTTTCTCTTCAAGATCTACCCTGCTCTGTGGGCAACTCTTAATCGATTTTTATCTTCCTGCTTCCATGAGAGGTGAGGCACTCCTGCTGTGATGGCAAGAATTCTTGTCTGTATTGTTCACTGCTGACCTCTGACCTCAGAACTGTAAGCTGACACATAGTAGGGCTCCGCCAATATTGGCCATTCCTGAGCACTTCAAAGGACAGCTGCCAGGGCTTGTTAATCACACCTTTATCAGGAGCCAAAGCCACCTTGTCTTTGAAGCTGGCTTACTGATTAGTCTTTCTCTCCCTTCTTGCTAGAATGAAGCTCCCACCATAAGAGGCAGTTCGTGGGTGCTTTGCTTGAAGCAGATCCTGGCATAGAACATAGATTCACTGCGTTCTAGATGGGTGAGTCATCTCCCTGCCCATCCTCTTCCCTTGTGTCAACCAGATGGTTTTCCTGCCTTCTCCCCACAAATCCTCAAGATGACTCTGGGAGACAGGTACTGCTCTGCTCATTTTAAAGAAAAGAGAACACATAGAGAAAGGCCTACTGTGGGTGGGGCCAATAATGAATCCCAGGCCTCTTAACATTGTGAGCTCCTCAGTGAGGCTTGGGGATGCCTTGCACTCTATGGCTGGCCCACAGCCCATCCTTGAGCCTCACTTCTTGTGACCTTTCTCTTGGCGAGACCCCTCCATAGATCAGGGCAGTCACCACCACGCTTTAGTTCTGCAGGCTGCAGGGGTAGTTCTTGGACACCTCCAAGCTGCTTTCTATACTGCAGCTAGGGTGACGTTTTCAGATACTACATTTGATCCTCTTACTGTTACAAATCTCTAATGGCTTTTTACTGAAGCCGGTGCTTTGAAGTTAACTGGTACTTAGAAGAACAATGCTGGGGTGGAAAGGGGAGAAGTGGCTCAGTAAGTAAGGGGCAGACAGGAAGATCCTGAGACTAGCTAAGTGAAGTGGTGATGGTGGTGGTGGTGATGGTGGTGGTGGTGGTGGTGATGATAATGATAAGGAGAGCTTGAGGCAGACATCCAACATGGCCCTCAGGCTTCCACACTGGCACAAACACACACCTGCACACTTGTAAAAAGATGACAATATCATCTTGATTGTGATACTGACCTGACTGACATTTTAGAGAAACGTTTACATCAGAGCTGATCAGAACCTAGGGGGCTGTCCCAAAAGATGCTCCTGGCCCTGCCCCCACTCTGCCAATAGGGACTCTCTAGGAATGGGGTCAGAGGATGTTCATTTTAACTCCACAAGCACCGCTGGCAGCCAGTGATTTAACACTTTTCATCTCTAGGGCACTTGGCAAATATCTACAGGTCAGGCATCAGCATCAAGACAAAGACTTGACCAGCCCTGCTTAACCACATGATTCACAAATTAAACCTCCCTAACTCACGTTACAGGTTTCAAAAGTGCATGGAGCCTGGTTAAGTCATGCCACGCCACATGAAATGTGTGGTCAACGGGTTTGAGATGCACTCATCCTGAGGGTTATTTCATTTCTAAAAGACGAAACAAAAAACAAACAAACCCGGTCCTGCCACAGCCATGCGATGATTTGAGAGAGAGAAAAAAAAATCAATAAATAAAAGACACAGAGACACAGCCTATGCCTTGTCCCAGCACAGTGAGCTCTGAGCCTTCTGGTCAGGTCTTCTGCATTGTAAAAGATCTGTTATCAGAGACAAGCTTTGCTGGAGGACACTCAGAGAGTCTCCAGCTAGCCTCCCAAATCGCTCATATTTTACCAGGGTTCGAACCGCTAATCTGAGTTTCTCTTTGGACAAGGGGTGCCATCTGACCCAGCATTAGCTCCCATCTCCCACAGTTTCAGGCAGAGACAAATATTTTACCAGTTAGTCATCTTTGAAGCCAGTTACTCCAACTGGGAGGGCCCCATGGCACAGAGAAGCAACAGTATGAAGCTGGAGTGCTAAACCTTTATCCTTAGGATGCATGATATACACAGAAAATATATATCACAAATTTTATTTTATATAAAGATTGTGATTATATGTATGTAAAGACTCCAACTAATTTTTCCTTTTTATAACATATAAATAGCCCATAAAAATATTTTCTTCCAAAAATATATAGAAAAACAAGCCAAAAAAAAAAACCCTGATAACAAAGGTCAAATAGTTTTAGAAACTACTTTGAAAAATGCAACTTAAATCTAGTGCTAAGGCAAGTATGGAATCTGAGTCATGTCATGAGGGTTAATACTTTTTTTTTGCAATTTCAGAAATGTCTTTAAAAGTCCTGATATTTAGCTGAGGTTACTTCCAAGGGCTTCTCTATGAAGGAAAATAAATATTCCATCTACACAACATGATACAGAGGATATTAATGTTTTAGAAACAGTAACTATATATTGCAATATCCAGAAGAGCTGTCAGGAGAAAACAAAATACTTGTAGTAAGAAACTACCAGAGAAGTAAGGTTTTCAGGATCTTTCCCGGGCATTCCTCATACAAATCACCACCACAGGGGGCTTCCTAAGCTAAGCCATAATTGGGCCTCTCATTATATGAGACAAACAAAATAGTGACTGCCCAGAGGTACAATGAACCATGAAAGGGAAAGGAGGCGAGATTGTTGAGGCTAATTTGACGCACAGCCTCACGAGAGCTAACCACATACAGACACAGCATGTGGAGGGTTCAGAACTTTCCCGTTCATCCAGCCTCTAGCTCGCTAGCTAGAAGGGAAGGCATCCAAAGGAGTGGTGGTTGCTATCCAGCTCCAAGAGAGATTCATAACTTCCTTGCATATTCTTAGGCTTTCTACTCTATGACATGCCAAACTGCAGATGTTAGGCCACCCTCCCAAAGCAGAAGACACGCTACAGACCCCCAGCCACCACCGTGCCAGGTTCTTTATCACATTAACAGAATCTACCAAAACACAGGACAAAGACAACAGGATGAGGAGACAATTTAAAAATCCCCCTTGGTCAGACAACTCCCGAGGCTGCAAGACACACTCGGATGCCAATAAAACACAATGGGTACCGATACTGATATGAAAACTCTGTTTTTAATTCAGTGTTTATTTGACAAATACCAAGTGCCTTTTCTCTCATTCCTCTCTGATCCTGCTCTCTGGGAAAACCACATCAGTATCAAATACCACTTGGTTTTTATTCAAACAGGAGACAGCAGACTCGGCGGCTGCACTATGACTTGGCTGACCTGGACCTTCAGTAAAAATAAACCACTATAAATCACCAGATGTAAGCAATTGGAGGATGATCATGTTAATTAATTGACCAGCTCTCCTGAAATTTACTATGTAACTTCAACCTTTCCAACACCTTTACCAGAAAAAACCAGAACAATAGTGGCTTTTAATCAAGCTGTTTAGAGGACATGTTTTAACTTTAGAGACAAGTAAAATTTTAATTACTTAAGATCAAGACAAGAAATTGCTTGATTTTAGAAATTACACCTGGAACATACAAGATGCTACTTTTAAATGCTGCAAAGACAATATGGTTCCCAAAACTGACCTCCACGATGAATATAAACATTATTATCCGTGCTGCAAATACAGAAAATTCAACACAATTGCAATTGTATGTGAGAACTTGACAAACATTTTCAGTTGGGGTTTCTAATCTTGATTCCCACACCGGGAGCCATACTTATAAGGTGATGCAAGATGACTCATGTATTAAGAGCAGATTCTGCTCTTGAGAGGACCCTAGTTCAGTTCCTAGCTGCCACATCCAACAGCTGATAACAGGTCCAGGAGATCCAGTGCCCTCTTCTGGACTCCAAGGGTGCTTGCACTCACTCACATGCACGCAAATCCACATACACACATAACTCAAAATAAAGAAAACCCCTCCATGGCATATTACCAATTTCCATTATCCTCACAAACATTACGTAATGCAGCATCCAGTTTCCATGACAACCATTGAGCAATGGCATAATTTAAATTCTAATCTACAAATCGTAACCAAAACTCAAGGCAGCTTCGTTTGAATCCTGGAAGTCAGGTTAGCAAAGTTAGTGAAGTGTGTTTTTGTAAAGATGCTTTAGAGCATAGTAGTTCAATGGGTTGCCTAGCAACCAAGAAGCTCTGGGTTACACTCACCCCACCTCCCCCCCACCCCCAGCACCAAAACAAACAAACAAACAAACAAACAAATAAATCCTTGCAACTTAGAAGTGGAAATAGGCCTTCCTTATGCCCTGGAAAGGATAGTCAGTCTGCTTATAAGAGCTACATGTTAGTCCACTGAAATCGTGGTTCTCAACCTTCCCGATGCTACAACCCTTTGATACAGTTACTCATGTCGTGTTAACCCCAACCATGAAATTATTTCATTGCTAATTCACAATTGTAATTTTGCCACTGTAATGAATCATAATGCCAACATCTGATCTGCAGCACTCAGAGGGGTTGTGACCGACGGGCTGAGAACCGCTGATACAGGTAGCACCCGCTACTCTGACAAACATCCACGGGGATGATGCTGACAGTCACTTACAAGGAGAGCTGTCTAATATTTGCTGAGACTGGTCCCAGGCTTGGAATGGTCTCCAACTCATTGTTATTCAGCTTCCTAAGAATGCCAAAAGGACAGAAAAGGCTAATTAGACCATATGAAATCCAAAGATGTGAAACACTATGCATTACATAAAGGCATTGCCCGAACTAAAAGTTAAAAGTTTGAAGGAATGTCTGATCATCCAAAGGTTCATCCCTTGAAATGGTTTGGGGTTGGGGGAGGAAGGGGGACATTTTATGCAGTCCTCATATAGGAAGTAATATGACTCACACTTCTCGGAGGTTTTGAAGGTGGCTCAGGGAACTTGTCTGGATAGAAGATAATCTGTTGTGACTCAGGTCCCTGTAAGAAAACAAAAATAATATTACAAGCAATTTCTTAAAAAGTTACTACTATCACTTAATGACCTACTGGCAGAGCGGGGTTTTGAATTCTCTCTCTCTCTCTCTCTCTCTCTCTCTCTCTCCATACCAGTGACAAGAAGAGAAATAATCGGACCACTATGTCCACGAATTAAATGGCAGCCAAATGCCAAGCTCAGAGCGACAAACTCTGAGGACAAAATTTGTCTTCTTTAAGAGGCTGGCAGGTTCAAATACTTGAAGCCCACAAGCATTTTAAGAGCTGTTTTTTGGCACATAGTGAACAGACCTTTCATGAACCTTAGCTTGCTTCACCCCCTCTTCTATCTCTCCACCCTCAACCTGATACAATGACATCATAGACTATGAAAAGTGGTTAATTAGGCAGGTTACTGAAACAAGGATTCCGAAGAAACATTTTAACTATCAAAATATTAAGCAGCATGCTCTTACCGCAGCCAAAGGAACAGAGGTTGACTGACGCCTATGGGGACTTAGTTATTTCAGTTGTTTCTCTGCGTTAAGGGACTAAGATTACTAGTGCAGGGTATGTTCGTGTGTGTGCAAGTGCACACGCCCTGAATGTACACGCTCAAAAAGATACATTTAAGAACTCTTTGAATTTCAATATCTGATCCTGTAGTACACAATTTAAACCACAACAACCATCTAATAATGCAGGGCAAGTGGTACCGCGTTTTAGTCGCTGAAAGAAACGTGCTTCTCCTTCAAAGGCCCAGTCAAATTTAGTGACAATTCCCATAGGCATCAAAATACCGAAAGTAACTAACGCCTAACCATACAGTGCTCTGGGTTAGGAAGTTTATCCAGCATCAAGATTCAGGGGGGCGGGAGTAACAAAATCCAACAAATGTTTCAACATCCCATCTACATTCCTCCAAAGCAGTGCAATGAAGATGAAATGGGGAACAATCACTGGTAATGAGGTTCACGTGCAAGGTGGTTGGAAGCTCCCCTCTGGAAGAGGCTGGCTGATCCGAAGTTAATTCCTCAGCGTTTGAAATGAAGGCGTTTAAATAACCAGAGTTTAAGATAACTAAAGTTAGCTGCTGACAAGCATGAACCACGCTACCTACTTCAGAATGTCCTCCCACAGACAACAGAAACACAGAAATTACACACTCAGAGAAAG
This sequence comes from Bramus lutescens, assembly GCA_001685075.1. NCBI lineage: Eukaryota > Metazoa > Chordata > Mammalia > Rodentia > Cricetidae > Bramus > Bramus lutescens. The sequence continues at coordinate 276,395 of LOEQ01000110.1, read as the reverse complement.
GGTGTCGCTGCTTGCTTAGGTGACAACTCAAAATTAAGGACCCTGTCATTTTCCATGCTTTTCGTTTTGAGAGCGAGCCCTGATTTTTGTGTTTCACCTTAAACCAAAATAAAAAGGAACTTGCAACGAGTTTATTCAAGCTCTGTTTGCCTAGAGACCTACCAGACAGTAAGAGACATGAGTAGATTTGTTCTGGAGGAGTTATAACAT
>LOEQ01000110.1:248609-271374 GCA_001685075.1 Bramus lutescens | reverse complement strand
GATAGATAGATAGATACATACATACATACATACATACATACATACATATATACACAGATAGATAGATAGATACATACATACGTACATACATACACACACAACCAGGCAGCCCAGTCCTGGAAGACAGAGGCAGACAGATTTGTGAGTTCCAGGCCAGCCAGGACAACACAGTGAGACCCCGTCTCAAATATATGTATGTACATATGTATGTATGTATGTATGCATGAATGTATACACAGACAGACAAGACACAATATGACTTTTAATCTGGTAGTTTGGTTAACAGTGGATGGAAGTGGGTGGAAATAACCTTTTAATAAACCCAAGTTGCCAATCAGGTTTCCACCAATAGCTAAGAGCAGTAATACACACTAAGACCTTGAAAGGAAAAAAATACACATACCTTGGTCAACCTGACTTTTGGATGATGACATATCTTGAATGAAAAGGCTATCAGAATTAAAAATACTTGCCCATCTGTGGAGTATATTGAGAGAGGAGATAGGATCAAACTACAAGACTTCTGAGTGAGGTTTGTCTGGGCACTCCTACAGGTAACCTGGGCAGCAAGGTGTTGAAGTGATGGAGACCACAGAGATGCTCTGCTAGCCCCTCCTTGGGGACAGTGGCAGGCCTTAAAGAGATACCTCATAGGCTGTGGGATCGAACTAATTTTAAGGCTCAGTTTCTGTAAGCTGAGTGTTGCATGGTCTCTGCCTGCGCATGTCTGTGGCTGGCACTGCTTCACATGCTAGTTGATGTGGAATGGAATAGCTGGTGGAATTGAGACTTTAACCCCATGCCCATTGACTTTCACTGGAGCCAATGACCAGTGTGAGCATTGCCATACTTGGGAACATGGAAGACTGGAGTTGAAACACCCTAGTTTAAGTAAGATGTCCCCTCCCCTTCTTTCCACCTGCCTGTAACTGTGTCACGTGTTAGAATGACAATAGTTAAAATTATAGGTCTCTGTTTAAAATTGTGTTCACTGCAGTTGGGCTAAGGATATTTCCAGGTTAGTATTGTTTGAGTAACTTACATAAGAAAAACCAGGTTTGCTACACTGAAATTTCTCAAACCAGGCGAGATCTCAGTACACACATTCCCGGTATGTAATGTGAGTGCCTTGGCTTGCACCTGCGCTGTTGCGTTGTCAGGGACAATCAGAAGTCTGTCACCATTTGGCGATGGAGGGCTCCCTTTTCCCGTCTACCTTCAATTTCACGTTCTTCATGAATTAAATTTGCACTTCTGTGCTTTTATTGATATCTCACCCAGGTTGCCAGTTCAGAACTTCCTCCTAAATAACACACACACGCACATGCACGCACACACACACACACACACACACACACGCACACTTTTACCAGGCACCTACAGGTCACCTCACATTGGGTATTCAGATGTGACGTGTCTAGAGTCACACTTCAGCATCTCTGAACGTTACTCATTTTCTTCCCGTCCACTGTCTCCAACAAAGGTGCTTCCCTCCATCAGGATCCTAAATAGCCACCCTTCATCCTTAGCACCACCTCCATAACCAAACAGCATGTTCTGAAGCCAGCCAGGAAATACCTTGTCTCCATCACACAAACTCCAGCCCCTTGGGCTCTGGCTTAGATCAGGGACCACACCCCCTTCCTATCTGGCACTCCGGTTCTTTCCTCACAATGCAAAGACAACTCAAATCAGGGCCTATGTCTACGATTCCACAGCCCGATTTCTTTCTTGGGTTCCATTGTCTTCAAAGTAAAGTTTGAAATTCTTCGAGTGACCTATACAGTTTGTCTTTGGGTTTGGTCTCTGATGGCCTCTTTAGCTGACTATCATCCACCGACCCACAAACTCTCCCGGTTCACCGCAAAGCTCTTTCAACCTGATACTTCTTCGTTGTCCAGATCACCCAGTCCCTCCTCAGCCTGGTCGGTTTGCACATCTGCTTAGGCGTCCATCCTAAACAGACTTCCATTAGCTCTGCTGGACTCCCCCACCCCCACCGTGTTCTCCCACTGCGTTTTACTGGGTTTCTCTTAATCAGCTACCTAGGAATACAATCAAAGCTTTTTCTTTCTTTCTTTTTTTTTTTTTTAAATCAGGCTTCCTTCTATCAGCTCCTTGGATAAGTCCCTGTCGCCCTCAGGTCCTCTCTGTAATACCTACTGGCTGTGGCCTAGGCCTCTGTTGAAGGCCACCAGCTCCTCCCTATTATACTCTTTTGCCTGTGTGCCCCTGACAGTTAGTGGCTAGCTGATCCTCAGTAGGGTCCAGACTGGTTTGTATTTATAATTACACAATTAAATTGAGCTTTGAGTTACCCAAATAAATACGAGCAAAACAAGAAGAAACACACTCATGTTTGTGATAATGAATTGGGAGGGTGGGAAAAATATACTTTAAGGGTAACCACTAAAGCAGTGTTGTCAAATTAGATTCGAAAAAAATAAGCAATTGTCAAAATGTGAAGGAGGCTCTTAGTTCATTTTATGCTCCTGTAGTAGAACACCTGACGCTGGGAAATGTTCAACAAGTAAGATTGGCAAGTCCAAGATTCGGGGTCCTCATCTAGGGAGGGCCTCCCTGTTGTACCATCCCATGGCAGAAGACATGCAGAAGAGGAAGACGGGGAGGGAGAGAGGAAGAGAGGATGAGGAAAAACCAGTGTTTAATTTATTGGGAACCTGCTGCGGCCAGAATGGCATTCATCCAGTCATGAAGCCAGAGCCTTCAAGGTACCCTCTAAGTCAACAACATTGCATTGGGGTCACATCTGCAGGATGCAAAATGAACGGACACGGTCTCCCAATAGGAAGGGGGATTCTGAATCTCTAGGGAAAGCCATCGCACAGATTGCTTCACAGGTCTCTGTAAGATCCGGCTGTGGTTTAGAGTGATTGCTGGAGACGCAGCAGCAGCAGCAGAGAAGAACGCTTTATGGGTATGCTTTACTCTTGTATTGAAGGTCACATGACAACTGAGGGTGGAAGACACGGCCTGGAAAGGGTCTGCGGTGTTCCCTATCCCAGTATATCCTTATGCAGTCAGTCAGCAGAAAGGGCAGCTCTCCTATATAGACAGGTAAAGCAAGGCATTTCTTTTTACCGACTCCCCAAGGCCTTCATTAAGCAAAGGCCAGAGAGAAGTTTTTAACTGGGTAGGTATCTATCTAGGTGACAGTGGGATCCAAAAAATGATTTGAGGGTCCCCACGGCTCTCTATGGATCCCTTTGTATTCCGCAGGAAATAAAACTGAAAGTGAAGTCCCTAGGAAATAGATGAAGAAAAGCACCGTGCTTTGTGGACATGTTTGCCCATGTCAATGCTGAGAACATTTATCCCTAACGTGACAAGATTGGGAGGGAACCCTCAAGAGCAATTATGTCACAGAAGCTTGGCTCTGCTTTTCTGGGGTGGTGGTGGTCCCTGCTGCCGTCACAGTGGGAGCTTGTCTGCTGCTCTGACAGTGGACTGTGGTGAAGTTGAGTTTGGCCTCCTCTCCCCCTCCTCCTCCTCTCCCAAGCTTTCGCTCTTCCCACTCTGCCTTTACTAGGGGGTGCTACCACAGGAAGTCCTCCCCAGGTGTGGGTGCCTTGAGCTTGGACTTTGTACCCTCAGCAACTGTAAGAAATACATCCTTGTTCTTTATAAATTACGAAGTCTGGGAGATTCTGTTACAGTGGCGCAAAAGTGAACTAAGAATTCTGTTGATTTCCCAAAATTAATAACTGAAACTCCTGAGAGAGGCTCAGTGGATTGCTGATCCTCTCCGGTTAATGTTCCCTCAGGTACATATGCAGCACCTGCGGCTGGTTGAGTTGTTTTGGCTGCTGTCTAATCAGTACGGCTGGAGTAGGAGGTAGCCCCATTCATTTTGACTGGGAGTCACTCAACATTTCTATTAGAATGAGATGATGCGTTGGTTTCTTCTTCCTTCTGAGAGTCATGGTGTCACCGGGCAGTGGAAAATGCCAAAGTCACACCAGTTTCTCATTCATAATCTCTTCCTCCCCACCCCCAGGAACCAAAAGTCCTATTTCCCAAAGTGCCTACTACTGCCTACTTTGTGGTCAGTATGTCCCAGACCCAATGGGTTGCAATTTTTGTTGGTTTGATTGTTTTTTTCTTTTGCCTCTGACAAGCATGTGACTTGGTTTGCATCTTACGCACTAATGCAGGCGCTCTTTCTCTCTCCCTCTCTCTCTCCCGCTGAACAAGTGAGAGACTTTCTTATCTTGAGTGCTGGCAAGGCCAATGACTCAGAGATAAGAAGTAATCGAGGTGCTAGATCGTCAGTTTTAGCATCCAATGACAGGCGTGGAGCTGAGCAGCACAGCCTTTACCTTATCATCACAATGAATGACATGGTTTGTGGACCTGTTAACTGTGAAGAGGGGGAAAGATAAAAGTGTAAAAGTCCCCACTAGTGTCGCCAGAGGAAATGCCCCTGTGCTCAGTAACCTAGCCTGGCTTCCCCTCATGCCCTTTGCATGCACTCGGGCACACAGAAAGTGCAGTTTCAAATACAAAGTACCATCTACCTCTCCAAAGATCAGCGGCTAGAAAGTGGGAGCTGGCTTCCCACCTGTTTCTCTCAAGTTGGCAGACTGTGTGGTGTTTGAATTAAAAGTACATGCTGTTATCTGAACATGGACTTAGCTACAAATTAAATATAGGGTTGCTTTACATTTCATTTAGTTATCAAATCAACCGCTAGGAAGAATGCGTGCCCGGAAACTCAGACTGGGTAAAAGTGGACACCCAGAAAATCAACTGGGTTATCACCTGCCCTATCACCTGCCCTATCACCTGCCCTGGGATCCTGGTTGTCTGAAGAGGGAACTAACTGGGGACCAGGGCCAAGGCAGAGGGCCCATCCTACTCACCAGACTCCCTTGGTGCAGCCTCCTTCCCAGCAAGGGCCCCTTAGGGTGTTTTGGGTCCCCCCCCATCCCTCCACTCCATTCCCAACCCCCAGTAAGCATCAGTCTTCAAGGTCCATGGGGACATCCTAAATGCTAAAGACCTCCCTAGACCAGTCCTTCTCTCTGGACTGCAGAAGACAGATGCATGACAAGTCCCTGCAGCGGAGGGGAGAGGTCAGAGATGAAACGGCATCGCTCTCCATACCCTGATGATTCCTTACTCTCCTTTCCTCCTCTTGAAAAGGACTCGAAAACAATACTGTGCTGCATAGCAGAACTGCAGAACTTCAAAGTCCCACATAAAGTTATATCCTTAATATTAATATATAATGTGTTTTATAGATATACAATAATAGTATATATGATTATTGTAATATAATGTAATATAATACTATATAATAAAAATATAATTCAGTATATAATATAAATAATTATATGTATGCAAATACACACACAAACATACACACACACACACACACACATATATATATATATATATATATAGAGAGAGAGAGAGAGAGAGAGAGAGAAGGAGAGAGTGCTTCTGTTTGTGTGTGCACTCACCATGAGCATGTAGTGCCTACAGAAGTCAAAAGAGGCATCAGATTCTCTGGGGTTGGAGTTGCAGACAGTTTGAGCCACCATGGGGGTTCTGGGAACCTGGGTCGTCTGCAAGAGCAGTAAGTGCTCTTAACCACTGAGCCATCTCCCCAGCCTGGACAACTTTATTCAAGTTGTCACTCTCTTTTCATTGTTCGGAGAGGTCAAATGGATGAACCACAAAAAACATTCGCTGCTGGAAGTATTTAGTAACAATGGTTCTGGAATTTATTGATGCTCAAGTTGTTAAATGATAAAGAAATTGAGAATAGAAAAAAAGGTATTTTGTGACCTCACATAAGGTCCTAAATCTATGTGTTATGGTAGCATACTGTATGAATTTTATTAGTAATTGTATTATGTCATCTCAAAAAGTTATGAATTAACTCAGTTTGCTATGATATATGCCGTGAGGTCAAAAAGAATCATTAAACATATTTACTAAAAAGGGCACCTGTGAAATGTTTATCTTCTACTTCTTGGATGAATGGTTAGTCTACTACACTATTCTAAGAATTAATGAGCATTCCCAAATCATGAGTGTGTTCATAAATGATTCATTTATTGCCTTTATTTACAGCTTCGTCTCCTTTGATAGTTTACATTTACACAGGCCTGCCTAGTCATTAAGGTTTTTGTTGCACATCCTCAGGATCCAGTGCCCTGCGTTACATTCAGCTTCTGCTCCTACACACAAGGACACATGTTGCCACACTGTCCCTGTGAGAGTTCGGTCCCTAGGATCCTAATAGTAGAAGGAGCAAGCCTACTTCCACAAGTAGTCCTCTGACCTCTATGCTGGCGCATGCGCGCACGCACACACGCGCACACACACACACACACACACACACGATGTGGAATTCCCCTCTATATGCTGTGATATCTTTTATTACCATTGGTTAATGAATAAATTTGTTTCAGTCAATGGCTTAGCAGAGCAAAGCCAGGTGGGAAATCCAAAGAGAGATATAGAGAGAAAGTAGGCAGAGTCAAAGAGACACCATGTAATTGCTGAAAGAGAAAGACACTCAGAACTTTTACCAGTAATTCACAGCCTTGTGGCAATACACAGATTAATAGAAATGGGTTAATTCACGATGCAAGTAAGAGCTAGCTAGAAATATACCTGAGTCATTGGCCAAACAGTGTAGTAATTAATATAGTTTCTGTGTGATTATTTGGGTCTGAGCAATTAGGAAATGATTAAGCAGTCTCCGTTTACACACACAAAATAAACAAATGTAATAAAATCATAAACATTTTTAGTGAAAGGTCTTACAAACTCCTGTGGTGCTCAAATATAAATACAAAAGATTCTCTTTGAAATATCGACATAGAGCATGAAGATGCAGGGGGATGTTTGCCATTCTGCCGCCTCATCCTGGCACACCTGTCTGCTGCAGGCAAGGTCCTCCATTCCAGGACAGTTCGCTCAGAAGTGAGTGACTTTGGGGGTGGGGGAGCATTCATCCTTTTAGTTCCTGGAAATGAATTGCACCTGCTGTTTGCTGTCTTCTCTGTACCCACCCACCCCCAACTCCCAGAGGAAAACTGAAGTGTATAGCCAGCAAGATTCTTGAATCTTTTCAGTGCAATCTAAAGAATTGCAATTATTTTAATAGGGTTACTCACATCTCTCATCTGGCATGTTCATCAGAGAGGGAACACTTATTTTCAGCTCATGTGTTTTACAGAGATAAGCGTGCAAACGTGGAGGTAAGAGTCCCTTGCAACTCCTCACGCTAGCAGTCAGTGTTGGTGGGCACCTACAATCTCACTATTACCTTCACCATTAATATTTCTGCAGTGCTAAGGATTGGACCTAGGGTCCAGCACATGCTAAACAGGTGTTCTGTCAGTGAACTACCTTCCTAGATGCTCTATTGACTTTTGGGTCAGAGTCTTACTGTGTTTCCCAGGCAAGCCTCGAAGTTTTGATTCTCCTGCCTCAGCACCCCAATCCTGGGAATACAGATAGTTACCAGCATACCTGACTTCTTAGCATTCTCAAGTGTCTAATGTGTACTAAACCATTTTTTTTCCTATAACCTCCTCCAGTTAGCCTCCCAAAATCCATGTATTTATCGGGTAGAGAAACCATGGTATGAGATGCTAACATTTACCTATTCCATCTGACTCCATGAGTTGCCCCCTACCCACTGCATCACATCCCCTTCACCGTAGCACTGGAAGAGGCGGGTTCCCAAAGTCACCTTTGGTGCTCCAAAGATGAGCTTTCAAGTCAGCAGCCTGGGAGCAACAGGTGAAACATGGCATTGCATGTCCCTCAGCCCCTCCTTTTACACTGATTAAGGTTTGGGAAGATGGCATGTGTGGCTGCATGGCTCAGGTGCTTTACAGTCTGGAATGTAAAGGCTGAAGGTTGATGCCCTGACCCTGGCATCAGAATGAAGTTTGAGCTCTTCTCGAGGACGGCAGAGTTTTCCAAAAGGTTTCTTCTACAGTATAAGGCTACCCAACTCTTGAAGTGCCGCTAACAAGTCAGGAATATTTGAACCATCCCTGCTCCCTAAATGAAACTTGGCTAGGAACCTAGGCAGCTGGTTATAGAGTTAGGGGAAAATGCTAAGAGAGAAGGATGCTTCCCTTTCTTCACAAGTTTGTCTTGGGCTATATTTAGTTTAGGAAGCTGTAAATGGTGCCCATGTGCTCCAAGCAGCCCAGAGAGAAAATATGTTAGTGCTATAGTTATCTTCCAACTGTTGACAGCTTTTACAGGTGGTAACAACATTTCTTTTCCTTTGGTGTAGGGACTAACGATAATCTTTGGATTTTTCTGACTCCTGTGTGGTATAAAGAGTGTTTTTAAAAACAAACAAGAGTCTCATGTGGTTCTGTTTTCCAATCAGCTTTTGTTTGAGGTTGTCCTTCAAGCTATTGTCCCAGAAACATGGATGAGATGAGGCATCCCTTAATTAGGAGACTCTCCCTAAGTTGCTCAATGATATTATGAGTTAATCGTTGCTCAAACTCAAAGACCAGGGCTAGGAGTACAGCTCAGCAGTACGGGGCTTGTTTAGCCTGCATGAGACCCTAGGTTTGATCCTAGAAGTGTAAAACATCCTACCCTGGGATCCAGTAACCAGCACCATTAAATTGGTGACCTGATTTAAAATTAAAGGTTATCTTTTTTGTTTTTACTCTATAATTGAGTTATTCAGCACCATGATAATGATTTCTACAACAAATAATATAGTTACATGAAAATTGAGCCTGCTAAAATTCTAAAACAAATAGATATACATGTCTTACTATTATTAAGAGAAGATGCTAGTCATGTAAATGGAGACTGTGCTTTCATTTCCTGGATTCCCAGACCTGAATAAGCACATAGAAACTATATTAATTACAACACTGTTTGGCCAATGGCTTAGGTGTATTTCTGTCTAGTTCTTACATCTTAAATTAACCCATTTCTATTAATCTGTGTGTCACCATGAGGCTGTTGCTTACCTCTATTGTTCTGGCCTTTTTCTCCTTTGGTGGTCATGTGACGTTTCTACCCTACTTATTCTCTTTGGACTTCCCACCTGGCTTTATTCTGCTAAGCCATTGGCCAAAACAGCTTTATTCATCAACCAATAAAGTAACACATATGCAGAAGGACATCCCACATCAGCTAGAGACACACCCAACCTGGGTTAAAAGTTGTAAATTCCTTTTTTATCATCTAGTAATATGTATCCTCATTCATGACTTGAACCTGTGTATCAAAGGACTTCATATGAAAGATTTTCCAAATATTAAAAATGCGTTATTAAAAGTGAAGTTTATTTGAGCGTTTGGTCTTGGTGTATTAAATTATGTAATATAGTAGTATCTTGTTTGTTTTGTTTTGGGTGTAGGATTAAATCCAGGACTTCATGCTGCTGAAAATACATTCTACCACTGTATCACTCCTTAAGCCTTAGTGGCCATATTTTTAAAAAGCCAATAGGTCCCTTCAAAGCCTGAATTTGAAAGAGATATTTATTTGTAGTAATAAAAATATATCATGGGAAATTAGAGGAGACAAGAATTATTAAGTACATCAAATGCCCAGGGACCTGTCCCCAAAGAATTCAAGAGCATTGGCAGTAGTGGAGTGTTTCCCTGAAGTCTGCGGTTAGTCATTGAGACTGCAGCCTAGGAAGGAAGCCCTGAAGACTCCTGGGTCTCCTTGCATTGGGTCATTTCCTATAATGCCAATGAGAGCATCTGAGAGCTGTTTTGAGGTAGGCGAAGGGTTTTCCATCTTGTTAGCAATTACACTTGGCTCCCTCTGATCCAAGACAAGAATGGTGATGACCAAATTATACACAATTTGAACACCCCGATTGTGGCTACAAAGGCATTTTTAAAAGTTTTTTTCCAGAGGCATTTAGAAAAACAGCTTTTTAATAAAATCATTCAAATATATCCAAAAGCAGTCCATATTTGGCAACTATGGCTGTGTTGGTAAGACATATTCTGGATGTCTAAATCTGAGAATAAGAGTCATCAGCTCCTGGAAACTTTAATATTTAAGAGAATAAATGGTTTAGGGTAATGACTCTTTGAAATGCCTTTCATCTTTCATCATAGCTAGTTACACAGCTTGCACCAAATAGCTTTCCAACATCTACAGTCCGCAGGGCACAGAAAGCATGGGATAAAACCAAAGGACTTTGTTGGTGATAGTCTTTCTACTGGGCCTCAGGGTACTTCTAGCACCAGACAGAGGAGGTGTCTCAAACCCAAACACCATTTGACCCTTCCCATCTGCTGTGAGAAATTCTACATGTAGAGTTCAGGGACTTGGGAACGTAGAGGCATGGTGTCTCCTTTTATTTGGTCCTAAGGTTTCTTTCTACGGGTGATGACACTCGTTAGCCGAGCTCATGAAATGCCTCTTTCTTCCCACCCAGCTCCATCAAAGGTAGTAGACAGAGGCTGAGGAGTAAAGAAAAACCATGCAGCAGTTCTATCTCAACTGTGGTAGCCTGGACCAGCGTGAGAATTTGGAGTGGGAAGCACACAGAGGGTTCCTTTCCAATATATCTACATAACGAGAAGAATCACTGCTCCCATGTACTCATGTGCTAAATAGCTATAAGGAAATTGCTACGGTACAAACTATTTTGTACAATCAGCCAGTACCAAAGTACTAGGTATCCCAATAGTCTGCCCCATCCAACTGTCTATTATATGAATGGCAAAGAGAAATGCTTATTTTGAAAGTGTGGAAAATACAAAGGTCAGGAAATCACCGTGTGTTTCTATGAAAACACTTCCAGGGTGTGTGTGTGTGTGTGTGTGTGTGTGTGTGTGTGTGAACTTCTGTTTTTGTGAGGCTCTTGCTCTACTTGTTTATTTATGAATTTTTAGTGATAGTTTCCTACACTAAATTTTAGTCATTTTTTTCCACATCTCACTATCCATTTTTAGCCCCTTTTCCATTTTACTGAAACCCCTCTTTCTGATGGGCATCTCCCCTACTCCCAGATCTTTTTATTTGTATGTGGTAGGAGGAGAAAAGGAGAAAGACTGAGTTTAAATAGAATTGCTCCCATGAGCATTGTGGGAGGTTATTTAATGGAGTGTGGACAACTTGTCAGTGACTACACTAGGAAGAAATCACAGCCTCCCCCTGCCATAGCCACCATTAACAACCAGTAGTCACCAGGAAAGAGGTGGGCCTTTCCCCTCTCCATGATAAAAAGTTGACTTGTCCAATCCAGTTCAGGTTTTGTATGGGTAACCACAGCTGTTGGGACCCATGTTATGAATACAGTACACGTCTCCATTCTCTGACACATTTTTTCTACCCTCCTAAGCCTTTGAAGGCATGGCATCTTAGAATTTCTACTGCTGTGAAGAGACACCATGACCATGGCAACACTGACAAAGAAGACATTCAATGTGGTGGCTTGCAGTTTCAGAGATTCATTCCATTATTATGGCTGGGAACATGGCAGCATGCAGGCAGACATATTGCTGGCTACATCTTCATCCAAAGGCAACAGGAAGTGGACTGAGACACTAGATAGTATCTTGAGCATATGACACCTCAAGCATACCTCCATACCTTCCTCGAACAAGACCACACCTATTTCAACAAGGCCACACTTCCTAATAGTCCCATTCCCTATGAGGTTATGGGGGCCAATTACATTCAACCTGCCACAGGTGGTATAGATGACATGTGTACAGGCTACTTACTAGAGAGGTGATGTGTGTGTTACCTGCCCTGGATGTCAGGCCTTGTCAATATCTGAATAGTCAGGCTCAAGAGTTTGTAGAACCTCTCATTCTTCTTTACTATAACTCTTACCCACATGCCTCTAATTCCGTCACAGTTTTCCACTCACCTCTCACCAGGGTGCATCCTGTTAGCTATGCTTTCAAAACACATGCTTATCCTAACCAGCTTCAACTGCTCTGCTCTCACACCTAATTCCAACCCCAATCTTTTCACCTGAGCCTCTTCGCCCACTGCTGGACCTCCTGTGACTCTCCACAGAACAGCCTGAATCCTCTTCCCAACATCGATCCTCCTCACCCCTGCTCCCAAGTCTCCCATGGTGCTCTCCGTAGGCTTCGTGGTGATCTATCTGGTCCAGTCTTACTGTGGCGGAAACCTTCCTTGCTCTTCTTTCTTTCTTTCCATTTTTAGAACACTTTTACTCAAGAAAAGTTTCTATTGCTGTTAATTCTGCACAGTCTCCTGCTTCATTTTTTTCCTGGTTAGAGTCCATGGTCAAATTCATCTCCCAGAAACTCTCAGCTCCACTCCCTCCACTCCTTCTAAGGCAATCTCTCACTCTTACTATACTTAATTTTCCTTGTTCTAGTATAATTAGCTGTAACCATGACACACGTAAGCATGTATGAATGCATTTTTTATTTCCTATGTCCTCCACTGAATGTAATAAATGGAGTATGCATTTGATCCTGTCTTCTACTGAAGCTTCATATCCAGAGTGAGGCTGTTCCTCCAGTCTGTGGAACTTTACCTAATGCCTGGATCCCTACACCTGACACATAGAGTTCTGCACATCTATTGTGAATGTCTGGGTGTGTAATTGTAGGGGTTTTGTCCCACCCAGCCCTGCAGCCACTTCTGAATAATCACTCAGAGACTTAATATTAATTATAAATGTTTGGCTGATGGTTCAGGCTTATTATTAACTATCTCTTACATTTAAATTAACTCATTTCTATTAATCTGTGTATTGCCACGTGCATGGCTTACTGGTGATGCTCTGTCATGTTGTTCCCTGGGTGGCTGCTGGTGTCTCCCTGACTCCATCCTTCTTCTCCTATATCTCTGCTTGGGTTTCTGTCTGGCTCTATCCTGCCTTGCCATAGACCAAAGCAGCTTTGTTTATCAGTCAATGAGAACAACCCATATTTACAGCATACAGAAAGACATCCCACATCACGGGTGAGCACAGGAGATTTGTCTCTTTGGTTGAGAATCAAGGTGAACCAGACTTTACTCACGCCGACGTGGCTGCCCTAAAGGATGGGTGCTCCCGCCCTGGCCCCATCTTTTCTTTAACTGTATTCTCACACCCAAACAAAACTCTACTTTTCTGTTTGAAGACGGACATCAAATGCCTTCTCATTCTGATTAATTGCAAAGCAGCTTGGGGTTTATTTTATCCTGAAAATAAACAGAAAACTAATTTTGTCCTATACAAGGATGTACGGTAACTTTCAGCTGGTCACGGGGACAAATCAATACTGGAGCTAAACCAACAGAGTTGATAGCAGCAGGCATCTTGCACTTGCTTCCAACTCTACCATCTTCTTTACAAATGGAGAGTCTCCCAATCTGCAGCCTTCCACCTTCTCTGCTCTGTCTTTATAACTCCATCCGATGCTTCAAGGACAGGGACTGCAGATTTAGGGACCAGATGGTTCTTATTCTCTTATTTTCAAACAGAAAAATGTTTTCTTCCTTGTTTTGTTTGACACGTGGTCTCACTACATAGCCCAGATGACTGCAGGCACTAAGGGTGTGCTTCACCACACCCAGTGAAAATATCCTCATGGGACAAGAACTCTTGTCTCAGAAAAGCTAAGGAGTCTCAGCGGGTACTCTGAATCCAGTGGAAAGTTTCTTCTTATAAATATCTTGAGACATGCCTCATGCCTAGCACATCCTGCTTTCTTAAGCACTGTGGACTCACCTGTGTGTGGACACACACTCTGAAATAAACAGAATGGCAGGGAAAAAATATTGAGCAGATGAGTGTGAATCTGAGTGCCTGTATCACAATAGCACAGAAGTGAGCGCTCATCACACCCAGAATATCTCATAGAGTAATGTCACAGATGCACACACATGAAATCACACCACTGCCAGTTTCCTTCCCCATCTTAAAGATCAGAGGATAATTTTAATTTGTAGACAACCGCTTTCTACACACGAATTAGATTTAAACTACAACAGTGACGTGACTGAGGTAGAGTATAAAGGGTTGAGATTTTAGCCATTGGTGTTTCACCACAGCTGTGGGCAGTATGTTTCGTAGCGATGACTCTAGGTCTCCCAGCCCTGCTAAAAAAGCTCTCCTGTAAGTCTTCTCCAAGATAACTGCTTTAAAATGGATGCAAATCGATCCACAACACCAGAGCTTCATGTGTTTTCTACTTAACACATAAATGCTGAGTTCTTGTGTGTTATTGTCACATGTAGTAGAAGTCCAGTACATGATGTATAACTGCAAATTGAACCAAGGGTGTGTGTGTGTGTGTGTGTGTGTGTGTGTGTGTATGTGTGTGTGTGATCAAATAGAGTGAGAGTGGTTTTCTGGTTTGAAATAAAAGCATAAGCTTGTGGTGTGTTTGAATTTTAAATATTTGAAGAAAAATAGCTCGGGTCAAAGGTAGGAATACATTTTTCATTGAAAGTTTTAAGACATTGCCTACTCTTATTTGGGTTGGATTAGAGCAAATCATTAGCTTTACAGTAACCTGGGTCAGAGCTGGCCTAGTGGAGGGTATGGCTGTGTGCCCGGCAAACCCACTCTGCGGGAGAACTGCCCTGGTGGCCTTCTTCCCAGGTGTTCTCCACCATGCAGCCCAATTCTCTCCTTGTGGGGTCCTCATGATTCACTGTTGAATTTTCAGTGAAAAGGGAAATTCTCCCAGGGAAACAGCAATTGGCACCAGAAAACCAACAGCCGGGTTTGGTATGATGTAAATCCATTTCTCCTATTCTGAATCCTTCAGCGATGTGTGTCTTGTAGCTACTTCAGGTTGTGTCCGAGACATTCTTGCTGGGTCCTGCTTGGCCACACTTCACCCAGTGTTTGCTGGACTCATTGCAGAGGGATTCAAGGAGGAAACATGGGGAAGAATAGTTATCCACAGTGGCTAATGACTTGAGAGCCAATGTGCAGGCGACCTTTTGCTGTCTGTTCCTTGCGATTTATTGAGACAATACATAGGCTGTTTCCAACGTAATTAACAGCTGTAAAGCATAATCCACAGTCTATGCACCTAAGTGACCCTTCCTTCAGCATGCCTTGTGTGCTCAAGGGCTGTATACGGGTGCATGCTTTCAAATGACAAAAAGAGAAGGGGGAAAAAAACTGAGAAAATGAAAATAAACCTGAGTATAAGATCTGAAGTGTGATGCGTGGATATTTTTAGAAAAAAATGTACAAATCTCTTAATGGAAGAACTAGGACATCTATGCTGGCTCCATCTCTCAGATATCATGCATGTAATAATCATGTGTGCAATTATGCGTTTGCTCTGCCAACTTGAACCCTTCAGGCATTTACACAGGAGGAGTAGGGGCGTTAGATCATCCTAGAGACTTTTGTTTTCTTGTGTGTTTTATTTTTGAAAATGTGTTTTGCTTATGCCAAAGGAATTGTTAGTTTGACGTTGGCATGATTCCTATTTGAGTTCCGAAGAAGAAACAAAGTGGTCCAGAGCCTGAGAGTAGAGGCTCAAGATCTGTGTGTTTTTCTGAAAATGTTTTTCATTCATTCTTATTTAGGCTTTCTGATGTCAGTCTAAGCAAACAAAGAGAAAAAGACCAAGTACATATATAAATTTTACTCAATGAGAAAACAATGCTAATTTGTCATCTTCTTCAAACAAGAATGGAATAAATGTAATTAGAGCCATAAGATTATAAGAGTGGGTTAGGGATTTAAAATTTTTGAACTGGTAAACTTGACTCAAACTGGCCCCTTAAACAAAATAAATTATTTTAATGTATGTTTTGCTTTTGGGCTATACATCACTTGAAAAGTGAGTCGAGTGTCCACAATGCCCATCACCTTTTCTGTTTGAAGACCTGACTGTGCGGTACGGTA
Organism: Bramus lutescens; assembly: GCA_001685075.1. NCBI lineage: Eukaryota > Metazoa > Chordata > Mammalia > Rodentia > Cricetidae > Bramus > Bramus lutescens. The sequence goes on along the minus strand of LOEQ01000110.1, from coordinate 255,530 downwards.
CACTGAGCTGTAGTCTCTTTTTACCTGCACTATCTATTTCCTCTTGGTGATGAAAGATGCTGGCATGCAACAGGCAAGAAGCTCAACGTATATATTAGTAAATAAAGCACAGAGCAGGAGCTGTGTCCAGGCTTACAAACGTCACAGCGGGGAGAGTGAATGGCAGAGTTTGAATTTGACTTAAGTGCTCAAAATCGTCAAGGCTTTGCCTGTACTGGCCATACACATGGTTGGGAACTTAATGTATCCTTGTGGTGGTTTGAATGTACCTGGGCCCCATGATTTCATAGAAAATGGCACTTTTAGGAGATGTGGTCTTGTTGGAGGAAGTGTGTCAATGTGAGAGAGGGCTTTGAGGTTTCCTATGCTCAGGATACCGCCCAGTATCTCAGTCAATTTCCTGCTGTCTGCAAGATGTAGGACTCTCAGCTACTCCTCCATAACCATGTCTGCCTGCATGCCATCATGCTCCCTGACATGATGATAGCAAACTGAACCTCTGAAACTGTAAGAAAGCCCCCTCAGTTAAATGTTTTCCTGTGTAAGAGGTGTTTTGGGCATGGTATCTCTTCACAGCCATAGAAACCCTAAGACAATCTTGTCCCAGTTTTTGACCCTCCTGATAGCACTGGGTAATAATTGCCATTATTATCAATATTTTACAGGTGGGGAAACTGAGACTTTAGCTAAAGAAATTAGCCCAAAGTCACAAACTAGGTAAACAACAGAGACAAGTTTGAACTTTTTTTTTCTCTCGGGGGGGAGGGGAATAGGTCTCATGCATCCCAGATTGGTTTTAGATTCCTATGGAGCTATAGATGACCTTAAAGATATGATTCTTCTACTTCTAGTTCCTAAGTTGTGAGATTACAGGGCTGGATCACAACATTTTTATATACAGAATATTGGGTATGAAACCCAAAGCTTAGTGTGTGCTAAGCAAACACTTTACTAACTGAACCACATGCCCAGCCCTACATTTTGAACTTCTAAGCCTTTCTAGTGTTCTATGGTGAAGGAAGATTTTAAATGATTCTAGGTGGAGGAAATTCTATTGAGAGGTTGGTATGGTGTTGTCATGTGCACAGGAGCTGATATTGTTGGTTAGGCTGAGTGGTGAAAAGTCGTCCCTAAGTGCCCATGCCCTCTGAGTGACCGATGGCACTGGGAAAACCTACTAGGAAATGTTGCTCATTAGAACAGCTGATGGCAATGTTCTTTAGCATGCCACCTGTGAGCTCTAAACATTCAATTCCCTGTTGCCTCAGAGGTTCCGTGAAATTTCAGCATCAGCACCGTCCTCAAATAATTCATTTTGGGGAAACTGTGTTCATTATTGCTGTTATGAGGCGATAATATAAGGTTTATGTAGTCTCATGGACAAAAAGGACAGAAATATTAATGGCAGAGTATGGAACTTTTATGTTATAGCTAGGATAAAGGTATTTTGAAATTCTTTAAAAGTAACACAGGAAAATCCTAACAAATAGTTGTGTTAAGTTGCATCATATTTTCCCTTCTTTACTATGAGTTTTAAATACTGTACTTGAGCTAATTTCACACGAGAAAGTAATGAACTAATAGGAAACCAGGTTTGAGAAGCCTCAGAGTACCCAAGAGACATTTAAGGATGGTGAAGATGCAGGAATTCCTGACTGGCACATGTGGCTGCTAATCAACACGGAGGAGCTCGAGATGACTCTGTTTTCAGAGGCAAATGGGAGAAGAGACAACCTGCCAAGAGCTGCAATGAACTCAAGTACCCAATGCAAGGACGGGCTAGGATGAAATGGAAGAGCAAGAGGAGGGATTTTTCTTTTCTTTTATTTCTTTTCTTCTTTTTTTTTTGAAGAAAACTTATTAAGCTTTTAAGTTGATTTTGCTGCGTGTTTAGTTTTCGTTAGACAACTGGCAATTCTGCATGCATGGTCGTGATTCTCAGCAGAGGAACTCAGAGGACACGCCCAAGAGTGTGTGAAGTCTTGGAGGACATCGTTTAGAGAGAAAACAGAGCCAGGAAATGAACCATAAGGCAGGAGGTCTGAACTTAAGCAAGCCATCACTGCACATCTTCTGTGAGTCAAGGATATTGAAGATGATAGTCATGGAGAGGGAAGGATGTTTCAGCATAAAACTGACTTTGTTCAGGAAGAAAAAGCGTAAGGCTGGGCTTCAGGATCAGTATGATTGGTGAGAGAAGTGAATTCAAGATCTTCATTCATGGAATGCAGAGTACAAGCATACTGAGGGAAATCTGGCTACATTCAGGTGTTGAGTGATTGTGGTTCATCCAGAGAGAAATAGCCAGACGGAAAGGGGCTAGGAAGAGTCATGAGTGGGGTCAGGTGGTAACACCAATGCGGTGGAAACCAAACTGGACTGGTGGGAAAGGGATGGAATAGCTCAGAAAAAGGAGGTCAATCCAAAATAAATGCCAAACCAGGGCCAGAATAAGGACCTATGAGGTTCATGCTGTGACTTTGGAATGTGGAAAAGGAGTCATCAAAGAAAGATCATTAAAAATGCCTCACACTGGAGCTAACTGGGTAAAGCAAATCCTCGGGGAGGTGTGTAGGGATGGACACCCCCGCTGGGCTGAGGAGACCTCACAGGTAGGAGCCCTCCCAGATGGGCTTAGCAAACACCCATTCAATCCATTGTCCTCTCCCCTCTCTCTGAAAACTGAAATCTGTGTTTGAACTACTCTGGCATCAGTCCACAAAAATAATTAACATTCCTCAAATTAATAAAGTTCTTTTCCCTCTTGCCTTTCAGCAAGCTATGGGAGTTGCCCGTGTACAGAGCAGTCATTGCCGATCGATTTCTCCACGTAGGCTTGGCTGCCCTTTTGGCTTTGAAATCCCAGTCCACTTTCTGGCTGTTCTCTGGCTGTGCAGACTGTTGGATGTTTGCCATGAGGCCCCCCCAGAGTGAAATTCCACGGGCTTAGACTTTAAGTCAGATCGTCCTGAGATATCCCTCTGATTTTGGCAACTAAACCCATTTAGGTATATTTTCTTTCTTTTTGATGGATACCATGGGCCATGATCCACTGTTTCATCTCAACTCATAAGGCAAAAATAGAGGGAATAAAAAAATAACTTCATTGATATATTTTAAATTACTTATTATTTGTGTATAAATTGCCCCTATATATTTTTTTATTTTTAAAATGAAACAAAAATAAGGCCAGAGGGTTGGAGCAACATATTCACGGCCATAGAGATCATTCGCAAGCCGTATAGTGGAGTGACAGCCGACGGGTTCATTGGAGCATCCTGAGTTACAAGGCAGGCAGCTGCCAAGGTACATCAAACAAGCAGATGTCATTTCTTCTCTCCACTTCTTTTTCTTTAAAATTAACTGTTTCTCTTGTCAGATGGTTTCAAGCAGTTGGCCTTGATGCTCGTGAGTGATAAGAGTCTGGCCTGTTGGAAAGGCTCCCTACCTGATTATGTGACGGACGGGATCTGGCTGTGCAATGAATGTTTTCGCTCGCCTCAACTGTCCTCTTGTAAATCAGCTGTAACTGGTTCATTTTGTAATTATCCCCTCTGTCAAGAGAATTAGCCTGAAGGGCTTCTTCAGCTTCCTCATTTGCGTGGTCCGACAAACCATGTCCTGAGCAATGAATGCATAAGCAATGAAAAGAACAAAAATGAAATCAAACAAACCTACTTCAGAACTGCTATGTTATTTGTCCCAGAAGCTGGTAATTTTAGTTTTATAAATATAAATATGAAACATATGAAAGGGAAGATTCTTTTGAAATTGAGCCTCTTAACCTTCCTTAGAAGAGGAGGGTCTGCCTGTGTCAGTTGAATTAAACATGACAGGGGATTCCCAGGGTGGAAACTCGAGCTTCGCGGAGAGCGTTAGGAGGCTGCACTGGGGGAACAAATAAATCAGAGATTTGGAAAGCCCACAGTTCTTATCAAGTCTTATTTACACTCTTGGGGGTGGCAGCTTGTGAAACAAATTAAGATGTGGTCCTGCTGCTCTGACTCCCGTGATAATTTGCCAGCTCTTGTCTGTGGTAACAACCCTACAGGGTTAAGTCTGTGTTGATGGCGTTTAGGTTCAGAACAGGGAACCCTTTTTCAATGCCATGGATTCTTTTCTTTTATGTGAATGACATATATATTTTTTTTTGATGCAAGAGTAGAATTAAACAAAGCAGCCAGTCCCACTGCTTATGGGGTCATAGCAGGGTATGTCTTCAAAGACCAGAGGTAGGTAATGTGCTGCAATTAGGAACAGGCTGCTGTGGGTAGGAATGGGCTGCTGTGGGTAGGAATAGGCTGAAATTATAGCTGAGCAGTTTGGGGGACCATACTTATTCTGCAAAGCAAAAGTCAATGCCTTAGAAATCACACCTGTATGTTAGAAGTTTGGCCTGCAGTACGTATGTGGTCTTCATTTGCTGCGGCTGACATTCTTGGGCATAAGTGTTGAGTTTCACGGTTTGAAAGTTGTCACTGTGAGATATGTTTTCAGTTTTCATTGGGTGATTTTGTTTCTCATTGCTAATGCTTGTCCCAAACTGAATAAAAGACAAGAAAAGGTAAACATGGAACAAAGATTCTCGTATCAACTCCACTCTGCACACGTAGTGCCTGTGAACACTGGGGGCTTCTTCTCTTCTATATTTTGAAAATGTCCGTACTGGAGCTGGAGAAAGGATTCGTGAGTTAACACTGGCTTCTCTTCCAGAGGACCTGTGTTCAATTCTCAGCACCCACGTGGCAGCGTACAGCTGGCTGTGACTCCAGTTCTTAGGAACCCGATGTCCTTTTCTGACTTCCACTGGAACTAGGCACAAAAGTGGCGCTCAGACAGACATACAGGCAAAACCCCATATGCAAAAAATAATAATATAATTAAAAACAGATGTTAAAAAATCATCACATTTAAAAATTTATATGATTTAAAATTATACAATTTAAAAATTATATTATTATTCTAAAAATTATACCATTTAAAAGTGTAAGATTTTAAAAATACAGCTATCATAAAAAGTACTATTAAAACAACAGAAGCATTAAAATATAGTAACATAGTAAAAAAAATAGTGGAATAATTATGAAAGCAGCCAGCACATACCAAGAACAGTGACAAAAATAATACAGTATGCTTTATATAAACATCTTCATTTGATTCATAGCACAGGATATTTATTATAGATGGGACTACTATTGTTCAGACGACTTAGCCATGGAGAGGTTCACGAACTTGGCCTGGCATGGAGTATTTGTACATAAGAAGTCAAGGTATCTTTTACTGCTGCATATATGTGCTCAATAATATTCAAATTATATTTGGAGACAATGCAACTTTCCCCTTCCACACACTTGAACGGATCTCAGTGTCAATACTTCCTCATAAACGTAATTCCTCATCAACAGTTTAAGCCGCTGCCTGATTTTTTTCGCTAGTTAGCTGTTTGCTAGCCTAAGTCAGATATTTATATTCTTTGCAGGGTTTTGATAAAACTGCTACAGTGGATTTAGATTTATGTAAATGTCAGTATAGCTTTCTCAGGATGGCTTTCTAGAAATAGAACTCTTGTTTGTTCTAAGGGCATCTTAATGTCAAACTTCTCTAAATTAATGTGAGTGTAAGTCATTTTGAAAAAAATTGTGTCTACACAGAGACTTCGAATCTTTAGACAGCTAATGGGAGACCCTAGGTTCTGGAGCTTTTATGATGTGCTGAGAGATGGCAGTGGGCTGGGTCGTGGGGGAAGTCATTCCCTGACTGAGGCCTGACCTTTGCTCATTCATAGACCGCTGCCTTATCTTTGTCTGGAACTCCTGGAGTTAATCCACATGCAGAGTGTCCACTGATTATGACTAAGCTTCTAAGAGAAGCTTTCAAGGGCAACACAGCAAGATGAAAAATGGGGCCAAGAATTGCAAAGCACAGGCAGATGCTTACAAGGCTCACCATGAAATGCTTTTAATTGCGACACTTACTGGTGTCTTTGTAACACAGCAGTCAAAGGATGGAAAATAAAACCTAGTTCCAAAGGAACACTTGCCGTGAGTAGGAGGATTTCCAGGGGGATCACGAGGTAAAGGCAAGATGACGCTGCCACAAATGGTTTAACTCTGGAAGCAGAATCCAGACTTGGTGATGTGACCATTCTGCACCTGACATCCTAGTGGCAGGCATCTCAGATGCTGAAAACACCTGCTAGTTTTTATAGCCCATGGGCTCTTGCTGGTTTCTTGATGAGTGTGTGATGGCACTCAGTCATCACGCTAAGGCAGCGAGGGCCTTTACTGGCTGATCCATCTTGTTGATCTTGCATGCTGCTCTTCTGTCTTTAATCCTGACCTCAGCAATTCCATCCTCCAAACCCTAATGTTAGGTGCTGTTCATGTGCTTTCTTCTTGTTCTCAGGTAGAGTCTGCAGGGTTTCTGGTTTGTTCACTGTCCTTTCCTGTTCTTCAAAAGGTAGGAAATTACACAATACACACACACACACACACACGAGAAGAGAGAGAGAGAGAGAGAGAGAGAGAGAGAGAGAGAGAGAGAGAATCATTATAGGCTGAACCCTGAGGAGACAGATACTTTCAAGCACTATTGAATGTCCCTCTTTATTCCTTGTCTCCTAGTGTTTTCAGTCTCTCCTGTCTTGGGCATGCTTTCCCACCTGGGCATAGTCTTGGACAGCCTTTCCCACATGGGCATAGTGTTGGGCAGCCTTTTCCATGTGGGCACAGTCTTGGGCAGGATTTCCCACCTGGGCATAGTCTTGGACAGCCTTTCTCACCTGAGCACAATGTTGGGCAGGTTTTCCCACCTGGGCACAGTCTTGGGCAGGCTTTCCCACCTGGGTGTAGTGGAAGGGGAGCAGGACTGCTTTTCATCCAGCCCAGCTCCCGCACGGCTAGCTTATACCCCAAAATAACA
>LOEQ01000110.1:231780-246488 GCA_001685075.1 Bramus lutescens | reverse complement strand
TCTGCCTGACTCTGTTTTCTTCCTCCCACAATTCTGTTCTGTCTTCCCTGCCTATCTATGTTCTGACCTATCAGGCCAAGCAGTTTTCTTTATTAATTAACCAATAAAAGTAACACATAGACAGATGACCCTCCTATACCACCTGGGCACAGTGTTGGGCAGGCTTTCCCACCTGGGCACAATGTTGGGCAGGCTTTCTCACCTGAGCACAGTGTTGGGCAGGCTTTCCCACCTGAGCACAGTGTTGGGCAGGCTTTCCCACCTGGGCACAGTCTTGGGCAGGCTTTCCCACCTGAGCACAGTCTTGGGCAGGCTTTCCCACCTGGGCACAGTCTTGGGCAGGCTTTCCCACCTGAGCACAGTCTTGGGCAGGCTTTCCCACCTGGGCACAGTCTTGGGCAGGCTTTCCCACCTGAGCACAGTCTTGGGCAGGCTTTCCCACCTGAGCACAGGGTTGGGCAGGCTTTCCCACCTGAGCACAGTCTTGGGCAGGCTTTCTCACCTGGGCACAGTCTTGGGCAGGCTTTCCCACCCAGGCTTATATTTGCCACGACTATTGTCTGAAAAATGACAGCGAAGTCATCGAATGAGCAAACCCAAGTTAAATGAAAGGGCATGTTCCTGGCTCTAGTACCCTGAAAAATGAAAGTAGGGGATTAAAGACTCGGTGATTACAATGAGAATATATAAATATATAATAGACTTCAGGATTGTCTGGGATATTAAGTTTCTGCATCTCTACCTTCACTTAAATAACACTCAAATGTCCCCTTTTCCAGTGCTCCCCCAGGGATTATAAAAGCTTGTGTAAGGTTACCTGCTATAAAGAATCTGTTCACCCTTTATTCAGAAGCTTAAATTCTTGACTTTCAAGGAACATTGTGGAAAGAACTCCCCCTTGGAGAGTCTCTGAATACCAAAAAGCCATGGGGTCCCAAAGTTGGTTGCACATCTGATTCCCTTAGGGAGCATTATAAAAATGCAGCGGGGCCTGGGAATTCATGTTTCTCAAAAGCTGTCCAATTGATTTTGATCCTCAGCCAGCTTTGTGGACCTGCTGTTAAAGTGACTGCTTGGACATTAGCTAAGTTGGTTTCTGTGCATTCTGTGGATATTCAATAGGTGGCTAGCAGTTACCTTATACAGATGCTGTGGCCGTTGCTATGACATTTCATAGCCAAAGAAATTTGTCTTGGTTTCTGAGTAGCAGAAGGTAAATTCAAAACAAGAGTCAGAGTCTTCCTTCTTATCTGGTCTCTCAGCTAAATGTTGATGGGTAGGGTGATAAACAGGTATGGGACAGACTAACATTGAAAACTCATTCTTGGGAACATTTGTATGGTATATTTACCAAAATGAGAAACAAATTGGGTTTTGTTAGATATTCGACCTCAGTCTATTCAGGATGCCATAACAAAATACATTTTGTTAGATAGTTTAAAAATAATGCAAATGCGCTGGTCACGGTTTGAGAGGGCAGGAAGTCCACACTCAAGGCACTATGTAAACGCTGTTCCTCAGAGTGGAAGGGGAGGGGCACTTCCACAGCTTGCCCTGTGAGAGCTCTAGTTTCACCATGCAGAAAGCGTCTCGAGACCTCACAATCCTCTAAACACCCTACATCCTAATACTGTTACATTGAGCCCTGGGGACCATCACGAATCTGGGGACCACCAGTTGGCAAGTGTTCCACCATGGAGATACACCCAGACAGACCCTGGCACCTTTCAAAAATGGTGTCTAGTGTTTTGTAGCCTTTCCTCCGTTTAGTCGATGTGTTCATATGTCTGGACTAGAGGTAACATCCCTGGAGACATATTTCTTGTGGGGTCTTTGTAAGATTTTTGACAATTAGGTGCCCACATCCCCTCAATAAGAGAAGAGCTGAGGACTCTAAAATGTTAACCAGCTCTGAGGCCAGGTCTTTAACACACCTTCCAACTTTGGAAGCCTCAAGCTAATTGTCAAATACAGATAAGAATGCAGATAGGCGGTTCACTTTCCGCAATGAATACTGGATTTCCAAATCCAATATTTGGAAAGGAAAAATGCTTTTAAAAATTAGAATGCCAGGTTTAACCAGGAGTGTCCAAATAATCTTGTTAGTTATTAATTATTTTGCTGTCTTTTGTCTGTTTTGTTGAGACAGGGTTTCAGGTAACCCATGCTGGTCTGGAATTCACTGTGTAGCACAGGCTGGCCTCAAGCTACTGACTCTTCTACTTCTGCCTCCCGAGTAACCATGCCTGGCTTACTTGCTACATTACATAATTAGATGCATTTCTGATTGTGCGTTTTATGAGTCTTTAGTTACTTTTAGAAACTTTATTATTTCCAACTATAAAGCTGTGAAGTATTGTGAGAATACAGTTCATAACTATATTCTGATAATTTTGCTGACAAATCAGGAAATGCTTGTCTATTTTTTTTTCAATTTCTATAAGTAGTTTGGAAAAGAAGCTTAATGACTGTTTAGAAACTCACAATTTTTTTGTTTTCGTTTTGTTTTTGAGTAAAATCACAGCTTTGATGGAGAGAGAGAGAGAGAGAGAGAGAGAGAGTAGTTTCAGAATGGGAGTAGATAGCATTTGTACTAGAAGATGAAGTCATAGATGAATATGTATGTGATTAGATGACTAAACCCTCTACCTGCCCAAGAGGTTCCCAGTTACTTCGTTGGCACAGAAGTTACAAAGTGTTGAAAGGCATTTGCATTGTGATAAGGATAATCAACACATTTTCTGCGGCTGAAGACCTGCTCGTAAGCAGCACTGAAAGGAAAATAAAGTGACATAATGTCTGGGAAGGATTTCTCAACAGAAGCGGGCTCAAGTCCATGATTTGTGGTTTTGCCAAGCTCTCAATTTCTTCAGGGAGGCCTGTTGACAATTAAAGAATCTCTCACCCAGGTCTGAGTGGGTGGTACCTGCTCAGCGGGACCAGGTTCTTTCTACTATCCTCCCTGACCAGAAAGGAGCCTGTGGCTTTGACTCCAGGGGGAGGAGCCTGTTGCCGTGACTCCAAGCTTCATTCTACAGCTTTCTTCTTGCTGTGTCTGGGACTTCGGCTGGCTTTTACTAAGCCCTGACAGCCCAAGGTGAGATGTCTTTCCAAGGTCACTAATGACAGGATCAAATCTTCCAAGCTGTGGCGAGCGAATTGGAGCTTTGCGCTGCGCCAGGTGTGTCCTGAATAAACAAGCCTGTCATTTCACAGGAAGTTCTAGTCTGGGATCATTACCGTTTAAAAGTTAATTGTTCTTTAAAAAGTAATGGAGGATACAAAACTGAGTGTGGTGGCACACGCCTTTAGTTTCAGCACTCAGAAGGCAGAGGCAGGCAGATCTCTGAGTTTCCAGCGAGCCTGGTCTACAGAGCGAGTTCCAGGACAGCCAGAGCTACACAGAGAAACCCTGTCTCAAAACAAAACAAAACAAACAAACAAACAAAAAAAAAAGAACGAAGTGAGCTTATCATGCAGGAGGATTATAGTTTTTCATTAAAAATCTCCTGTATGGTATTAATAATTCTAGTGGCTGACAACAAACCATGTTCAAACATGTGAAATTCTTTTATTTTTGGTGACTACTTTCAAAGTCAAAGTGGCATTAATCAGCATAGAAAGAGTGAAACGCATGGTTTTGAAAATGCTTCTCAACCATCATACATCAAATACCCGTATGTGCTTATCTAGTCAAATGGTAAGTAGGTATTTAGCCACTGTCTACCTGGAGGGGTGAGCTCAGGTATCTGCTGTGTCTGCCCATGCCCATGGTATAAATAGTCTCACCACACCACAATTTCAAGCTAATTTTTGCATGTGGAATTGAGACAAAATATGTGCTATTTGGCTCATAGGAGCTAGCTTAATATATCAAGTGGCAAATTTAAAACCACAGAGCCATAAACAGGAAAATGCCTATTGCCCCGGTACGATCAGATGTGGCTGGCAATTCCAGACATACCTCTTTATATCTGAACATTATGAAAAAGAAATCCCATTGGAGAAAACTATGCTAGGGCCAAGGTTGCAGCTTCTTTTTGATAAGGCTTTGTCGTTGCTTAGAAAGGCGGGTCCTTCAGAGTTGTGTCCTTTCTCATTGAATGGAAGGTGTTCTCCTTCATGGAATTAAAGGGTATTCACAGACTGCTCAGTGACACAGAAGAAACCACTCATAAACAGAGAATGTGCTGCTGCCCCACTCCCAAATGAAGACAGCTGCGAGAGCCCTGCCCACCCAGCTTCTAAGAATGGACAATAAGAACTCTGAGTTATGACTCAGATCCTATTGGCTGTGTGTGATGTGACCTGGGACTTTCCCTCTCACCTTCCCTCCTCCTTTCCTTTTCTTCTTTTAAAAAATTCTTTTATGATTTTCTGTGTATGGATGTTTCCTCTGCATGTATGTCTGTGCACAATGTGTATGCCCTTGAAAGCCAGGAGGGGCATATGACCCTCTTGGGCTGGAGTCACAGGAGATTGTGAGCCACTATATGGGTTCAGGCATAAACCTGAGTCCTCAGGAAGAACAGCCAGTGCTCTTAATCACTGAGACATTGCTCCAGTCCCTCTTTGCAATACTGCAGCATAGTCCAGTTCTTCCTAGCTTTTGTACTATCCAACTCACCTTGATTTGTATGAGCATAACTCAAGAGTAGCCAAAAAACCACAATTTTGACAAAAAAGACAAGTTCATCAGGATGAATAGTGGCATAGCCTCATGAAAGTATTTATTTGGTTTCTCTTGTTTGCTGTAATCAAACTATATATAAGGCTCACACTTCTTCTGAGTGCTGGCGTTCCTTCAATGTGTCCTCAAAGTATCTCATACTCTGGGTAAGGGCTTGCCTTCCTTCATTTCTTGGTTAGTTTCGAAAGTCTTCCTTAGAAAAACAAATTTCACTGTACACATTTAAAGTATGCAACTTGATAGCATAAAGATTTATCTTTGATATCATGTGTGGTATTTGCACAGAGTAAAGTAGTTTCTTTAAATAAGTTTTGTTTTATTTTTTATTTGTGGTGTGTGTGTGTGTGTGTGTGTGTGTGTGTGTGCCATGTAAGTGAGTGTGGTGGTGTGAATGTAATTGGCCCATCTCATAGGGGGTGGCACTATTAGGAGCTGTGACTTTTTGGAGTAGGCTTGACCTTTTTGGAGGAAGTGTGTCACTGTAGGGGCGGGCTTTGAGGTGTCCTATGCTCTGGATACCACCCAGTGTGTCAGTTGACTTCCTATTTCCTGAAAGATGTAGGACTCTCAGCTACTCCTCCAGCACCGTGTCTGCCTGCATGCCACCATGCTCCCCACACACCATGGTGATAATGGACTGAATCTCTGAACTATAAGCCAGCCACCCCAATTAAATGTTTTCCATCGTAAGAGTTGCCGTGGTCATGGTGTCTCTTCACAGCCACGGAAGCAGATCTGAGTGTGGGCCTAGAAGCCATCAGCCGTCCACGAGATGAAGTTGCTCATGGTCCTGGTTCTCAGGAGGAGCAGGAAGTGCTCCTGACTGCCAAGCCATCTGTCCAGCTAGAGCTGTTTCTACAGCGGAACAAATGAACCTACTCATTGCCTCACCTAGTCAACCATTCCGCTCCCTGCCCATGGCAAGAGCTGAAGCAGTTTTTTGAGTACTTCTTCTGTTCCTCTGCCCTCTTCATTTCCTGCCCTCTTTTCTTTATCCATTTCTGATCCATAAGCTCCAGCCCCCTTGGCTCACTTCAGTTCTTTTCATAAAGAATTTAACGAAAGAATAAGAAAGAAAAAGAAAATGAATTATAATTGAAACAGAAATACAGGAATTTCCAAAGTTAAACTTCAGGTGGTGGGGCTGACTTGGCCTGCAGAATGTTGTGCTTTGGGCTTTTCTGATGTTCTATGTTAGGAGAAGGTGGCCAGACGTCCTGCGTTAGGTGAAATTGTGTCTCAGGTTTCAGCTGTGTTTGTTTGCTTGTTTCTTTTTGCTGCCCCTGATAACAGAAGTTCCCATTAGAGTCACCCTACCTCAGGTCTATTCTGACCTTAAAATGGTTTAACTCTTCCCTGACCACGATTATCATCCAGGGCTCTCAGAAGGCTTGTGATCTGAGATGTTGCAGCATGCCAAGGAGGCAGCAGCAGCAAATGCTTTTCTCCTAGGAACATGTCATGTACTGCCTTCCGGCACAGAGGCTAGTTTGAGCCTATGGCCTCTCAGTGGTCATAAAGAAGGATGCCTTATTTTAATGGTATGATGACCATTGTTTGTTTGACATAAGGTTTTTCAAGGTTCATGTGTTCACCCCTTGTAAAGCTCACTTTAGCAAGGGGTCCTGTCGAATTGTGTTAACTGGGATCCTCCCCTTCCACTGCCTGCCCCAACTCTGTATCTCATCACCCTTAATACAAAATTAGGCTCCTGTTCCTCTACCATCCCCTAGCGATGTCTGGTTTGCCACCTGTCTTCAGTCTTCTGTCTTCAGCAAATACCCTCTCAGCACACATCTGAAATCCCAGCACTTGGGAGGCATGGGTGGGATGTTCCAGTAATTCAACACTAGGGCAGGCTACAGTGTTAAAACCCGAGATGGATGGATAGAGTGATAGATAGATACATAAATAGATAAGTCGGTGAATGAGTGGATAGATGGTAGTTAGGTAGACAGGATAGATACATAAATAGATGATAAGTCGGTGAATGAGTGGATAGATGGTAGTTAGGTAGACAGATGAATAGATAAATGGTGGATGGATGGCTATTATATAGATGAATGGATGAATAGATGAATGTATGTATGGAAGTATAGATAGACAATTGGTTATGTCTATATGTGTGTACACACACACACACACACACACACACACACACACACACACACACGGGGTTGGGTTTACAAGAAAAATGGCCGTAACTCACACTGTCTCTGCAAGTTGAAGCCAGTGATACTGAACTTCCTTAATGGCGTCTGTTCTCAGCACTGCAGCTGCTGCTGTCCAGCTCCTGTTCCTCAGGACAAGCTTCATCTGGCAGCAGGAGAAGAGGGAGGCAAGATAACCAAGAAGTAAGAATCTCAAATTTCTAGAAAGGTGAGCTGAATAAGAACTGAACATGATTTGGTATACTTGATACTGGCCATTCCCCCATGACCCATCCATGGCTCTTCCTTTACTTGGCCTCACCTTTTTTTAAAGATAACTTGCTTTTGCTGCTCAGAATAATATTCATTTGTAAACACGGACATTTAATTTCCTAATTTCCTGCCATTAAAAGAAAAGCAGCTGCAAGAGACTGGGCTTATTCTTAACACTCCAGCGTGGCTCCTGTCCCCTGGCTGTGCCCATCCTGCCTGGGTTGTCCTTTCCTCAGCTCAGAGAGAGCTGAGCTGCCAGTGCATGTGCAGGTCATGTCTATGCTACGATTTCTGTTTGAAGTCACATCTGCATTGTGTAGTGACTTCATGGTAAGGATGAAATTCTAGATTGAACTTTGCACCACCACGTAGTTAAGTAAAAACAGTGTGGTCACACCCTGTGGTGTGTCTCAACCTTTCACAAGCTGGCCCAATCTTTCATCTCTAGTCTGACCACCTGGCTTTCATTAGTGGACACCCCAAATCTGTGCCCCAGAATATGAACAGCTGGGTCTTCAAGCAAGCTGTGCAGAGTTCTCTTCCTCATTTCTGCTTAGTCTCTTCCTTTGGCTGAAGTATTCTCTCTCCTCATTCTTGACATCCACGGAGTTTTCTATAAAGCCAGATCAAATTGCTTTTTGTCCTATGTATTCATTTATCTTGAGAGTGTTGGGGATTTATCACAAGGGCTCAAACATGCTAAGCACGTGTTCCATGGTTTCTATGTTAGGGCTATACAAAATTGTACCATATAGTATCTATCAAGCAGTCAAGAGGAATGTGGAAAGTAATAACAAACGATACCAAGAGATAGTCTAGTCAATTTTAATATTGTTACTGTATTAATATGGAAAATAAGTGAATAGTAATTAGATAAATTTTATAAAGGATTAGAGATGCCTGTTGAAATAAAAACAGGAGCACATGGTTGCAAAATTATGAAAAAACATATGGTTGTGAGGTTATGAAAAAGCTCTTAATTCTCCCAGAATTAATCTTTAAGTTTATTCTTTCTAAGTTATAGTTTCAAAAATTGCCTTTCAGATAAACTGGCAAACTGTACCTATTATGGAAAATAAATATTCAAGAAATGGACGATCTCTAAGAGATACAGAGGCAAAGGAGAGATGTCTTAGCTTGATATCAAAACATTAAAAAATTACTCTGGAAATGGACCATGCAATAGGTCAAAATTTGATATCTAATAAATGTTCAAATTAATGAAAAAATTGTTGTACAGCTCCACTTTCAAAAACAAAGCTGGCTTTTCTTTGTACTTCCTACCATTATAAAAATATATGAAAAACTTGCAATAAGGTTTCAGAGTAATATCTTTCATACATCAAGATAGTAAAAGGTCTTTTTATAAGAAAATAAATAAAAATTTAAACTAAAATAAATCATAAACCAAACAGGAAAGAAGAGGGGGAGGAAGACAGAAAGAAAAAGCATCCTTGCACATAGGAACTTGTTTAATCCTCTATGCCTCTTTGTGGCTAGATGGTACCTTTGGAACATTCAATGTGGTTCCCAGAGTTCTGGGCCACTGAAGGACACACACATAGATGCACATACATGTGACTTTTCGTGGGAGACTTGTCTGGGGAGATCAACAGTAAGAAAGCCTTTAGAGTTTTAAATAGTTCAAACAATAATCTCAGGATTTAGAACATAATTCTCAGACTTCTTAAATGTCCTGGCATTTATTCTGGCATTAAGCTAATCACATGGTTGTAATTATTGGAAAGAGTCTGTCTATGACAAGTTATTCAGTTGGAATAATTGTGGGCAACTAGGCAGGCAGCCATACAGTGATTCCTCTGTGGAAGGATCTAGAAGACCCAAATGGTTGAGCTGTGCACATCGTCCTCAGGTGTATTTGAACCTGATGCCATACTGTATCTGCCCAGCCTCTATGACATCATCATAGCTGGGCATCCTGAGGTTTTCAGACAATTGCTTCAATCCATAACTTTACTATTAAGCATATAGTTGACTTTTGTTGTAGAAAATGTTAGAACCTCTCTTGTTTATTGGTGGGCCTGATTGAAAATGTCAAAAACGATTCTGTTCAGTGGCTGGAGCTGTCAACTCACTTCTGAGGGCGTTGAGTATCATATTATTCACTGGTACTATTTAGTATTTCAGTACACAAAATAGTATCACATATTTCTATTCCTTAAAATTTAAGTCAGCAGCCAGGCATAGTGATACATGCCTTTAATTCCAGCTCTGGAGAGCCAGAGGTAGGAGAATCTCTCTGAGTTCAAGTCCAGCCTGGTCTATAAAGTGCGTTCCAGGACAGCCAGAGCTACACAGAGAAACCCTGTCTCAAAAAACAAACAAACAAACAAATAAATAAATAAATAAATAAAAGTCAAAGAGTCTTAATTATAGTAGAGTTTGAAATCATTGAAAGCATTGAGAGGGGCCAAGGAGCAACTGTACAATGTGAAGGGCTGACTTCCCTTGGGTGTGACTGGGAGAGTGGAAGTCATCATGTATCTCCATTCTGGAACGTCTGCAACAGAATCATCTAAAGGGAAAACTTGCCAGAGTGTGTCTTGAAATATTATAAATGCCACACATTTTCAAAAGTATGGAGTGACCTCTTTCTCTTTTACTTTTCATCTTCATCCCTAACGCCATCTCCCCTGGCTTGTTCTGCTAGAGGACTTTGCTAATGACTGGGCGGTTCTTGGAAAGAGCAGTGACTTTGGCCTTGGGTCTAAACTTCAAAGCCTTGAAGTGCCACTTCCTAGTTTACTCGTTTTGTGACTGAAGGTCATAACCTCCTTGTTTAATAATGTATACCTCAAGGCTTTTATGATAATTACAGGCAATTTTATACATGAACTATTATTCCCTGTGTGTGTATCCATGCTTTTGTGTGCTGGTGCTCACATGGCAGTGGTGCCCCATAAAAGGTTTGTGTCTTCAGTGGCGTTCATAATATACTAGTGGGCTCATGTGTTCTCGTGGCTTGGGCTCCATCTTAAAAAAAAAACAAGCTTTATTTTACCTTTCCATGACACTCAGTGGAATGATTTGCACAATTAAGTCTTCCTCTAAAAGTTTGTTTAATTGAAATCTTGATTCCTTTTCAAAATACAAGAACAGGGATTAAAGATTCAAACTGTAATGTTTATTTGTGTATACCAAGTATATGTGAATTCATTTTCAAAACAAAATGCAATGCAGTACTGCATTTGCTTTACCAACGAAACCCAAATCAGTGTTTAAGCTTAAGGTTACTAACTGCCTTGTGTTTGTCTGGCCACCGGGGGAGGGGACTTCTAGTCAATGACAAAGAAGTTCAATGAAGAGAGTCGCTGTGGGGAGAGCCTCAGTCATCTGAGCTCCCAACGTTTTGCCTATAATCACCCCATTTTAGACGAGGAAGAAGCAGAAGGTTGGGGGAGTAACATTCACTGTAGTGGTTTGAACCAATCCGGAGAAAACAACAACGCTGATGGCAACTCAAGTTCCTCCTGTGAGGGCTCCCTGCTACATGTGGAGATCGATTTGTTTATAAAAGCGAAGGATTGGGTTGGGAGCACGGGGCAGAACGTGAAGGAAATAATCCAGTGTGGAACGCTAAAGGGCAGAAGAAAGCTGAACTTGAAGGCCACCCACACCAGGAGGAGTTTGCGTTCGTCCCAGTTTAGTGTCCAGAGCCCTCAGCTTTCTGAAGGCTCTAAGCAAGGGCGGTTTAGGAACTGCCAATGCTTTTAAATTTTCTAACTGGTGTAAGAACCTCAGGGACATGAACTCCTACCACCAGAGCTGAGTCTGTGGAAGGGGCAGTGGCCTCTTTGGCCATACCTCATCAAGGGTGTTTCTGTGCCAATGTCTGGTGGCTGCAAATGAGGCTAAAGTGCCCCTATCCTGTGCGTGGACCAACGCCAGAGGCTGTAGCAGTCTCAGACCTTCCTAAAGCAGAGGTATGCATATACTTACATACAGCAGGGTACATTCCTTGTGTAAATTATGCATGGGAAAACAGCCTTTCCACTGCTGGCCCTTAGCCTTCTAGGGAAAATACTCATCCTCAAAATATGACTTCTGCAGGACAGAAATGAATACTAGCAGTCTAGAATAGAACGTCATCTGCTCGTCCCACAGCTATCTTTATTATTTTAATTAATTATCTTTTGGATTTTTGAGACAGGGTTTCTCTGTGTAGCCTGGCTGTCCTGGAACTTGCTTTGTAGACCAGACTGACCTTGAACCAAGAGATTTGCCTGCCTCTGCCTCAGGAATGCTGGGATTAAAGGCATGTGCCACCACTCCTGGCAAAGATTATTTATGTATATGAGTGCTCTATCTGCATCTACACCTGCCTGCCGGAAGAAGGCATCAGATCCCATTATTGGTCGTTTTGTGGGTGCTGGGAACTGAAGTCAAGACCTCTGGAAGAGCAGCCAATGGTCGTCACCATTGAGCTATCTCTCTAGCCCCCTCAACAGTGATTTTCCCTCACCCCTTTTTACTTTTAAATTTAATTTGGTTGTGTGGGTCTGTGTCTATATGTGTATGTATGAACACATGTGGGTGGTTGTTCATGTATATCCTTGTGATAAATGGAACACATGGGAAGAATTGCCTGGATCAGTCTGACCTCTGAGCATGTCTGTGAGGCAATTTCTTAATTGATAATTGAGGTAGGAGGGCCCAGCCCACTGTGGAGGTACCATCCCTACACTGGTGGGCCTGGGCCACATAAGAAAGAAAGCTGAGTACACCTCGGGGAACAACCCTATGTAGTTTCTATTTTATGTTCCTGTCCTGAGTTCCTGCCCAGGCTTCCCTTGATGGTGATATGTTATAACTTATTGATGAAATTAACCCTTTCCTCCTCAGGTTGCTTTTTGAGATGTGTTATGTCACAGTGACAGGAAGCAAGCCAGGACAATGTAGGTGCATCTGCACATCTCTATGCATGCATGCAGAAGCTGGACATCAGCCTGTGGTCATCTGGCAGAACAATCCACCTTGGTTTTTGTGACAGAATCTCTCACTGGACCCGAGGCTCACCAATCAAGTCAGGCTGGTGGACCAGTTAGCCCCAGAGATTCCCACGCCTTCATTATTGTGGATGTTAGGGAAATCTAACATTCTTAGGGTCCTCATTCTTGCACAGAGAGCTTTCCCAACCCAACCACCCCCAGAGACCCCTCAAGAGTTATTTTTGCATTCTTCCTAAATACCACACATAGTACCCAAGCAGTGAATTAGCAAGCCCATTACAGAGCTGATGGTTTAGCAGAAGAAAATGGAAACCAATAACCATAATAATAATACTGCTAATACTTTGTTGGCAAGTGATACACAGGCTTTGTAATCAATATGATAAGGAGACATAGATTATATCTGAGCACCCAGATCAGTCTACTAATGCAAAGACATTTGGTTAGAAAAATAATATCCCCTTACCCTCACACCCCTGCTCAGGAATCTGAAATTTTAAGGGGCAGACGACCTTAGAGGATCACTTTCTAAAAAATACAAAGGGTTAGGCCTAAGGTCATATGAAATAAATATAGGATTGCACCTGTTGTTAGGAACCTCCTAAAGGCTTATGTTCATCAAACATTCTGAGAACATATTAGGTACTCCAGAAATGTGTTTTGGGCATGGAAGATGTATTGGCAAGCAAATGGCTCTCAGGGCTTGAGAACCCGAGATCCTAGGAGGTCGCTGGTTCATTGGTGGGCATGCAGCATGGAACTGACTGACCTCACTGGGTTCAAAGTGGCCAGTGAATGTTCTACCTGCTGGCAGTGTGCCTCTGCCAGGCTTGTCCATGCTTGGACTTGTAATCCAGGTGGATTTTGACTCGACAAACACTGCTCTATTTTTTTTTTTTTGTGTGTGTGTGTGCCTTTAATTCCAGCACTAGAGGGAATATAAAATGAGAGGAGAGAGGCTGAGTCTGCTTAGTCTGTGGTTGTCCAGCCTTGGTAGAGGTAAGATTTCTCTAGTAGCTTTGCTGATTTGCTTTTCTGGTTTTTGGGTTGAACCCCAATTTCTGTCTCTGGGTTTTATTATTCATGCTATACCACCTGGCATGGATTTTGTGTGGCACAGGCTAGTTTCAAATCTACAATCCTCCTACCACATTCTCCTAGGAACTGTGGCATTTGGATCAGTCTCACCATGCTAACTGAGAATTCTTTTCTTCTTCATTTGCATGGGAAATTTTACACAGGTCTAAGGATGTGTTCTACCACTGAGTTGTCGTCTTAGCTCTGTGAAGGGAAGATATTTAAAATGCCTATCAAAATAAAACAACTTGCTTACTGAGTTAAGGCAAGAATAAAATCAATGAGATAACTCTGACAAGCTACACCATCCAATTTCAAGTTTAAATATATCTTGTAAATCATTAGGTTGTCATGGAAGATGGTTAGATGCTATTTGTCAGTGGCTAATTTATACCTGCATTACAGGTGGGCAGTGTACTTCCTAAAGACCATAGCACAGCATGATGAACAGCTTCACAGTTCTGTATCTATGCAGGGATTGAAAAATAAAGTGACCAGAATCCACCACATTACAAGTATGTTCTAGTCCTTCAAGTTAAACATGCTCATCTTCAAATAAGACAGAATTTAGATATTCTGAAATTTTACTCTGAATATTAAACCAGATTTAGGTCTTGTCTTAGTTAGGATTTCCATTGCTTTGATAAAATACCATGGTCAAAAGCAATTTAGGGAGAAAAGGGTTTGTTTGGCTTATGGTTCAATATCACTGTTCGTCACTGAAGGAAGTCACGACTGGAACTCACACAGGGCAGGGACCTGGAGGCAGGAGCTGATGCAGAGGCACTGGAGGGATGCTGCTTACTGGCTTGCTCTTCATGATTTGCTCAGCCTGCTTTCTTATAGAACCCAGCACCACCAGCCCAGGAATGGCACCACCCACATGATCTGGAACTTCCCTGATCAATCATTAATTAAGAAATACCCTACAGCCTTGCCTACAGCATGATATTAAGAAGGCATTGTCTTTTCTTGTGGGGAGGTGGTGAAGGGAGCTTTCAAGACTAGATTTCTGTGTGTAGTCCTGGCTTTCCTGGATCTTGCTCTGCAGACCAGGCTGGCTTTAACTCAGATAACCACAGCCTCTGCCTCCCAGGTGCTGGGATTAAAGGCCTGTGCTGCTACCACCCAGCAGTAGAGGCATTTCTTAATTGAAGTTCCCTTCTCTCAGATGACTTTAGCTTATGTCAAGTTGATATAGAACTATTCAGCACAAATGACCTTTTGTCAACTTAGCACACTAACCCATCACTGTTTGATATAGGAGGATCTTCTATTTATCTGTTGCTTTCATTGGTTAATTAATAAAGAAAGCTGCTTGGCCTGATAGGTCATAACATAGGTAGGTGGGGAAGACAGAAAAGAATTGTGGGAGGAAGAAATCAGAGTCAGGCAGATGCCATGAAGCTCCTGCCCAAGATGGACGTGGGTTAGAATCTTCCCTGTAAACCAAGACCCTGTGATGATACACAGATTGCTAGATATGGGTTAGTTAAGATGTGAGAGTTAACCAAGAAGAGGCTAGATACAATGGGCCAGGCAGTGTTT
>LOEQ01000110.1:202897-224048 GCA_001685075.1 Bramus lutescens | reverse complement strand
TCTCTCTCTCTCTCTCTCTCTCTCTCTCTCTCTCTCTCTCTCCCTCTCTGTCTCAGTGCAAGAGTGAAATTTTCTGTGTAAAATTTAAACATTTTGATCTGAATTATCTTGGGTGAAAACTGGCTTATTTAAAACATAAAACAAAGAAGATTTTTATACAACCATTAACAATTCTCATTATAAAAAATGAATGCCAAACTATAGAACCTTTTTAAGGTATTGAGGATATATTCTTGAGGTTAGATCTGAACACAAACTTTTAAGAGTTGAAAATAAATCAATTAAAGGTATAGTTTGTAGAGTTGTATTTGTTACCCAACTTGGTCTGCATTCCTTCTTTTTTCCCTTTATACTGAACTTCTTTACTCCGCATAGACACGGTGTGCCAGATAAAAGCAATAAAGGATATTCTTATAATTCATTGCTGATATTTGCTGTCTGCCTGCTGTGTGCTGCTGCTAACTGGCCGGGAAAGGCCTGGCATGGGGACCTGTAATCACTTAAATTACTATGGTACTCTGAGGCACTCAGGTATTGCTCCTTACACAATTTCCACACCAATAGAAACAAATTAGGTAGATGTCCATGAGATCATCCCAGGGCAGATGTGTGTCTTATTCACCCCTAACCCGCCCAGCCAGAGGAATAGCCTGGCTCCACCAGGAGTTCCCACGTGATTTTCTTTGCATGAGCTGTAGATTTCTGGATACGTCCTCAGCATTCCAGAAGCTTCCTTCAAAACTTTGGCTTTGTGTTGAGGTAAATCTGAAGGAACTGCAGTCTACCATTCCAAACCCTTAAGCATTCTGTTATCTTTTGGACTTGGTGGATGATCTCAGATGCATCTCTGAAAAAGAAGCCGGGAGGCAAAGGCAGAGGGATCTCTGAGTTCATTCAACCTGGTCTACAAAGTGAGTTCCAGGACAGCCAGGACTGTTGCATGAAGAAATCCTGTCATAAAAAAAGAAGAAGAAGGAGAAGGAGGAGGAGGAGGAGNGAGGAGGGGAGGGGGAAGGGGAGGGGAAGAGGAAGAAGAAGAAGAGGAAGAGGAGGAAGAAGTTGGGTGTACTTGCTTTCTTTTCTTCTGTTTCGTTTTTTGAGAGGATCCTAGAATGCAGCCTCACATCTCTGCCGCATTCTCCAGGGTGCTGGAATTATAACATGGGCTGTAGCACACCCAACACAAAGCTCACTTTTAATTCGCCGATGTGTTCACTGAAACATCATTAGGAATTTTCAGAGCAGTCTGGTCTTAACAAGCAAGGGTCTGGTAAGGGCATCTGTGCCACCTGCTTTCCCTTTGGTTTTAGTTGAAATGCTCTCAATACTGTCAGGATGAGACAGGTTCCGATTTCCACCTCAGAGAAATCTGTAAATATGTCCTCTGCTTTGATGACCACCGATTCACCAATGACTTCCAGATTTCAACTGCCCCAAACTCTTTCTTGACATTTAGATTCTTGGACAAAGGAAGGTTTTAGGAATGCCTGACAGCTAACTAGCTCAAACCTTGTGGTTCAGTACTACTGTCTGTCCTGAGCAGCAGCACTCAGGTGTGGAACAGAAGCCAAGTGACAGTGGAACGTTAGAGAACTTTTTAAATTATCCTGACACAGCTTGCTCACCTGGGAGTGCATTTAACGGAGGGCTTTCCATGAAGATCACGCTATCTGGCTTTGTGCTTGGTGAGCATCCACGAAGCAGTGGCAGAGATGAAACAGAATGCTTCCATTGGATACTCTATTCTAATACTGTTGATGATATCTCAGTGTTTATCATCGTCCAGTGATCAATGGTGGGTAACTAAATTTTCTTCTGCTGCTCCCTTCTATCTTATCTGACAAGAAATGTTCAGAAAGGACATTTTTATGTTTATAGAAATCAAGTTTATATGAATCAAGAATCAAGTGAGCCCTTGAGAAAATCCTGCTAGCTTTTCACTGGAGAAGATTGACAGCAAAGATGCAGTTTTTTATATTTTATGTCAATTAAATTATTTTCCTTTCTTAAAACAAATATATACACATATTTCTTAAAGAACAAAGAAATACACATAATACATATATAAGGAAAATATATTCTGAAAAAAATGATCAAAGTGGGGTTGAGGATCTAAGAGGTGTTAATACATTAGCTCCAAGGAACTACAGAAAGTCAGAATGGCCCATGAAACAGATAATAGAGAAGCAGCATGCGACAATTTACAAAGAAAAAGGGCCCCAAATTGGGTCATGAGAAGGAGTGTCTAGGTGGAGAGAGGAGTGAGCCCCAATTGGTAACTATGGGGATAGAATTGTGAGTTCAGGAAGGTCTTTCAATGCAAGAGACCCCAAGCATACCAAATGGAACTTGGGTGACCCATTTAGATTCTAGTAGAGGCTATGGTGTGGTACCTAGTAGAGGAGGTTGCATGGGATGAGGCATTTCAGAGGGTGGATATGCTAATCACTGCTTCGTGGAACTTGGAGACCTAGCATGAGGTTATCTAAACCATGAGGAGCATGGTGGGCCAGCTGCATCTGAGATGTCCTGACTGGGGCATGCCACTTGGTTGGAATGGGTCAGCATGTAGATGTCTATGACAAGGATGTCCAGGGTCTGGGATTCCTGTTGCTAGAGGCCATGTCCTCTAGGCCCAAAAGAAATAGACGATGGGGCATGTGTCAGGGTATCTCTCTTCAGGGGTTCCTAGGAGGCAACAATGATGGTGAGTAGTGTGGAGGAGACATCCTTGGTGAAGAAAGCTCAGATCCTAATGGTGATACTACAGGTTTGGGAGCAGGACATGCATCTTCAAACAATTAATGAAGTTGATAAGCCTGGGAGAAAGGATGCTAGACTCCCAGAAGCCATCCAGCTGCTAAACTGATATTCACCCTTAGAGTTCTTGAAGGTATAAGGCAGAGTGGTGGGGTGGTCATGGAGGTATTGCCTACTCATGGCCTCTACTACTATATCCAAAGTGCCAGATAAAATTAAAACAGGCGTAACCTTTGATGTTGCCTGCGTCAGGATCCCCCATGATTGCAGGGGTCTATATGATGATCCAAAAGGCACTTGAAGTGTCAAAAAGTAACTTTTCATCACTTCAGATTCAGTTCATTGGGTTCAGATTCCCAATGAAGATGTTGGCCTACTCGTTCATGGTTTGATTCTTTGTTTTCCTTTGTTTGCTTTGAGATGAATATCTGTATTAGCTTCCCATAGACTTTAAACCTGATCATAATCTTAATGGCACAGTTGTCCTCTTCCTTACTTAAGAATTCAACAAAGCCAAACCTTGATACCATCTGGAGAGCATGCCAAAAGCCACGATAAAAAGGCACCCACCGTCCCTAAGCAGCAGCCGTGTCCCAGATTTTTAATGCAGTGAAGATTTTGGACAGATGCAATAGTAATCAAGTTTTTGGTAGACTGTTTTGGCCATTTTTTCCCTGATTTGCTCATAGAGGGAGTTCTGAAGGATTTATAAATGAGATTAGAATATGAGCCTCTGAGTGCCATTTGAATTGGAAGCAAGATTTTAGGCCACACGACTGAGTTCACCGATCCCATCACCTGTGGCTTGTAGTCGCCAGCATCTCTCAGAACTCAGAGAATTCCTGGAACAATCCCTTGGTGGTGTTAATAGCTGCTGTCTGGCCTTGGGCATTTCATTTATCTTTTATTTTTTTTCAATTATATGATTTTAATGTCTTTTTATGATAAAAAACCCCACGACCCTAAAAGGGCAATCTTTACTAACTTTCTGAAATCTTACATTTTTCACCAGCTAGTTATTAACCTGCAGTGATTTTCAACCAAGAGAGTAAGAAAAAAATGCAGAGTTTACATTTACCCATAAATAAGGTGAAAAGGAGGATATTAGGATGTTTACTAAATATGTTGTTTAAAAAGTTCTGGTTAAGGCTGAGACATGCTGGGAACCAAGCTGTAGACACTGAGAAAAATGCTACTATGTGAAGCTGCTTTCCCTGGTCTAGAGAATCATGTGTGGTATAACCCAGGTTCCCATTTATTCTTCTACAGTGCACCCCTTTTTCAGGTTGGGATGCTAATCAGGCATGGCTGGCAATGTGTGTCTAGCAGCTTTAAGGTCTGTTGAGAGATGAAAACACACCTTGTATTTCAAAATAAAAAATAAGCATTACAAGCACTATAAGATAAATGTTGATAAATAGTATGGGAAAATTGTCTGTATTCTGTCAATCATGTTTTAAATAAATACTGATTGGCCAGGCGGAAAGTATAGGTGGGTCAATCAGACAGGAAGTAGAGGCGGGGTGATGAGTTGTCCTCATAAGACCCTTCTTCCTAGCTCTTCCCACAGTTCTGCCCAGACCACAGAAGAGGCAAGATGTAAGCTACCCTGCTGAGAAAGGTACTGAGCCATGTGGCTAACTTAGATAAGAATAATGGGTTAATATAAGCTACAAGACTAATAGGTAGCCTGAGCTAATTGGACCAATCAGTTTTATAACTTATGGAGATCTCTGTGTGATTTTCTTTGGGACTTGCAGGCTGTGGGGAACTGGGCAGGACATAAACTCCAGCAAGCCGGCCCCTCTTGTTACAGATAAATGGTTAAATATCTATGAACATAATATTAACTTCATCACTTGTTAAAATTAGTTTTCATAAAAGGTCATGATGTTTGGAAACAATCATTTAAATTTCTTTCTTTTTTTAGAAATTCTTGAGTAGGTAAGATGATTATCATAAAAGTAACCAATCTTAAGTACAGTGATATCCCTAGCCAAAGAATTTTAGGAGCAAAATCACACACACGAAAAGAATCCTCTACTAACTTTAAACAAACAAAAATCAAGTTTAGGTGTAATTTGAATATATTTCAGTACATCAGCTAGTAACTAGTAAAACAGAACCAATTTGATACAATAGGGCGTATCAAATGCTCATTAAATGACAAATAGCCTAAGCTCCCATCGGTTATGGAAGCACCATTGATTTCTCTTCCCCCTCTACTTCCTATCTAATCAATTGCTAGCTCAATATTTTACCTACAAATTTAAATGATCTTGCCTCCACTTCTCTGCATTAATACCCACCCCTCCTCTCATTAGAAACTCTCTATTTCAGCTGAATTAGTTCAAAAGTCTCCCTGTAGCTTTGGTGCTTGTCCTGGAACTCACTCTGTAGACCAGGCTGACTTTGAACTCACAGAGATATGCCTGCCTCTGCCTCCCCAGTGCTAGGATTAAAGGCGTGTCCCACCACCACCCAACTTGACACAGTGATCCTTTAAACACTAAACTGTTTTAATCCCTTCGGTGGCCCTTCATACTACCATGATGAAGGACTAATTCCTAAACGTAGCAAGCCAGTCTCAAGCATTTTACAACCAGCCACCTCGAAGAGACTTCCTCTTTATGCTCCAGGCAGAGGAAATAAACACATAGCCACCAACCTCAGGGACCAGAAGCAAGGATCTAAGGATTGTTCTGGACAGGTGCCTGATGCAGGGAGACACAGGGAGTAGAGTGAGACCTAATTAAATCTAGTTTACCATCTAAGGGAGGGGGTGAGACTCTCCTGAGAGGAAAAGAAAGAAGCAAATGCTTAGCTAGGAAGAGGCTCTCCTGAGCTTGCCTACACACCTACCACAACCTGTGAAGCTCATGTATGAACATGTCCAAACAAGATGCTCAAGGCAACACTAGTGAACATACAATCAGAACATGGGATTTCCCTTTGAAGCCAATGTTTTTTTTACTACTTAACATCTGCCTTGTTTTATCCTTGACTATTCCTAGTCTACCAAAGAAACTCAAGACGCTAAGAACCTACCCAATAAATGATGGGTAAATAGAAGTCCAAAGTGAAACAGGGACTTGCTGAAGGTCCTTGCTCATCCTGAGAATTGAGACAGCTCTTGTGGAGGCTCAGTGCCTCTCCCCACATGTACCCATATGTATAGCATTACAGAGCCTTGATGACATCTTAAGATGAAGCTATCTTGGAAAAACCTGATCCACATGAGCATTCTTGCGGCATGACTGCTATAGAGAAGAGTCTCTCAGGAGCACAGCGCTGTCTTTCTCTGACTACAACGGCTCTATTTCCAGGCCTTTAAAATGTGCCTGGGTGTGGTGCTCTGTCTGGTTTTACTACAGTACAGATGTAAATATTTTAAAGTGTTCACTAGAGCAAGGAAGGTAACCACTTGGAAGCTTGCCGGCAGCTGCTCACCGCAGGCCACGACATCTCTCATGCCAAAATCTCCCTTCTGTCAGTGAATGGGATGATGAGTGGCCAGGTGAAGACCACATGTGTGAGAGGTGCCCCGTCCAGACTCAATCACAGTTCCTCAGAAGCTCATCCACGATTCCATTTTCCTCTGCTGCTTTCCCGATGTGTAGTTGAGGAAGATCTGTTTAAAGGTGTAGCAAAGACTCCTGGCATGTTTGGATCAGCTCTTTGATTATAATAAATGGCTTCAAATTGCCTTCCCAGAATTCCCCACACCTGAAGTTTTTAAGTTAACAACTAAGAATATTTATTTGTACTAGCTCTTAGGGTCTGTCTATGCAAAGTTTTCCAGACAGACATTTCAATTATATTCTATTCGCAAATAAACCAGAACTCATAAAATAAAATATCTCACTTCAGATTTAACACAGAGAATGTATGTGTGTGTGTGTGGGGGGGGTGTAGCCATCCAGGAAGTGAGAGCAGGCACTTAGCTTGTATGAAAGGAAGCCATTGTAAGGTTGCACTTGAATTCTGTTCCTGGATCTTTCCTTTCCCACCTAAATCAGGAGCTGACAGAGATTTTGGCTCAGCAGAGATGATGCCCAGTATCTGGACATCTCTAGGATGGGTAGGAGTTGAATTGAAACTGTGGTGTTCTCATGAGAGTGCATGCCTGTGCGAGGGACAGAGAAAGGATTCTATGGAACATGCAGTTCTATTCCTAGCCTCTGACCTTGCCCAAAATTTCTAACCTCTTAGATCTTAGTATTTTTACACATACATAATTTCTTTCATCTATGTTGCTGTGAGGAGTGAGTTGAATAAGGCATGTATATTAGATTAATAAGGCTGACATCATAAATGAACATAAATGAAGTGGTTTCAAACAAGAGAAACTTCTGAACTTTCTTCTGAAATCAAGGGCTCCCAGGGCTCCCATAATGTTTGTGGTTTAATTTGTATTTTAAATAATACAAACAAAAGATACATAGGTATCAAGGATGAAGAAAATGTTTTTTTTTTTGTGGCCAATTTAAGTTTTTCCAAAGGGGTGATTGCTAATAGATAGTTAGTGATGCTCATGAGGTCATCACTTCCTCAATGATTACATAATCAAGAAGGTAGATTCTCCATTTTCTGTCATGTGACATGAACAAATGTGTATCCTCCAGATAGTATGCTTTATGACAGAGCAAAATAAATGCTTCCACCCAACCTCAGCCTAATGAAGCAGTGAGTTTACTGAGGGTTCTCCTAGGAGTATGGATGAGGGTTTTTTGAAAGGACATGGATGACTCACAGCAACTACATCACCAAAAAGCCCACCTCATCATGCGTGATAATTCACAGAGGCTCCTTCCCTGGAACTTCCTACATGACTGGCAGGCAACTTGACTGGTTATAGAGCCTGCTCTTCTCAGCCGCTACTTACTGCTTGTGAAGGGACCTTGTAAATTATGTAAGTTTCAGGAACTTCCTGAGATTTGTGAGTTTTTCTTACTTCCAGAGTCTTATGATCGTTCCTCCAGCACTGAATGAGTCAATACAGAGGAAATCATTATACAACTGTCCACATTTCTTATTTTCAATTTTATTTAGTTTAGTGATGTGACCAAGAAAGAAATTACAGTTATGATCTTCATTTTTGCTCACATGTCTAAAAGTTGTTATCAAAATGAATCTGCTTTCCAGAATCTCTTTTATCAGTATTGATGTCATAACACATTTGATTGTGTATTTTAGTAAAGCCCCCCCCCGGTGTTAGAGTATTGTGAAACTTACAATCAGCATCTGGGGTGTGTGTATGAGATTTGAACACTCAGTCTTGCAAATGCAAAATATTTATTTTAATGTTACCACATTAAAACAATAACATGGTGGCTCTATTTAGATATCCTGGCTAATGTGAATAGCGCATGCTGTAACATGTGAAGACAGAATCAGCAAATGACAGCAGACGTGGAAACTCCCCTTGCACAGACCCTGCTCCGAATCTTTCTATGTGTAACCTTTAATCCTCAGCCCTGTGTGCTGCATGTTAATAACTTCTCCACTTTACAGAAGGGGAAATCAGGACACGTGGCAGTGCAGTGACTTACGCAAATCAGTTATAGACCTGTCAGTGGAGGGGTGAGAGTTCAGATACAATCTGCCTCAAGAACATAGGCTTGCAACACAGGTTTAAGAAGTTATTGGCTTAATAGTCACTACATCGCACCATGAAAGTCTAACTCGTTTTTGAAATTTGTATTTCATTATTTTAGTCCAATATTGTTGGTGAATTAGATATTAGATGGTAACATTAGGGTAAATCTAAAATAGGTGAGTTACTACAATTGGTATTATATTCCAGGTATGTTATGCAATACAATACAAAGAATTTGGAAAAGACTTACATGTCTGTTACATCGACTTCAGGAAGGCATTTGATAGTATTTGGAGGAAAGGACTTTGGGAAACAATGAGGTTCTACAGGTACTCAGAGAAAAATCATAAGAATACTAGAAAATGCCTATAAAGATACCTTTGCATTGGTCAAAGTCTGTGGAGAACTAAGGGATTGGTTTAAGGCCGTCCTAGGAGTGTTGCAGGTATGAGTCTTCTCACCAGTCACATTTGAGAGGCAGTGTTTGAGGACCACTCCATATCAGGGATAGTTCAATACATAGGAACGGGGAGAAAGGTTGTTCATGTTTCCTGTCTGATTTTCTTTTTACTTTATGCTAAATGACATTGATTATACACAGTTTTATTAGAACGCAGGGTGTGCTACAGACAGAAACCATAACCTGTCATGAGTACAGCCATGGAATGGTCTTTCACTGCTTTGAGGCTATGTTGCCATAGGCAAGTTACTTAATAACTCTGGCCTTCAGCAGCCTCATCTACAAAGCAAGGACCACAATAATAGACTTTTCATCTCTTATTATTAGGATTACCAGTTAACCCTTGTAAAACAGAACACTTCAGTTACTATCAGTAAAGAACTCTATCTCGCCTTCTTCCTTTCGCACATGGGAAATTCCTCCTTACTCCTCAATATGTCTTTGCCAGTCCCATGGAGTCTTTTGGACATTTAGCTATTTCTCCTTAGAATGTCCTTAGTAAATTGCCCGCGGCTTTCCAAGAGCATGCTTGTATATTTTTCCTCCCCACTAGCTTTGAATTCTCAGATTAAAACAAAACAAACAAACAAAAAACAACTCAGTCTGAGGAGCAATGTCTAGCCTAGCAATGAGTACAATAGGTATCTGTGAATAGATAACTTGAGATCACTGAGCTACAATGCAGCCTTTGTTATATTTATTATCTACTCCCGGTGTACTGCCAACTTGAAGCTCATTATCAGAATCTATTACAATATTTGTGAATTACCCTAAATCAAGTTATCGGAATCCTAGTCAACCTGAGTACATGGCCTTAAAGTTCTGTTTACTTGGCACAGAATGCTAGGCGGCTTACAAATGATCAAAGTCACAACTGGTTCCTTTCCTCTAATCTCAACTGCTTTAGATAATTTTTATTTCTAACGAATAAATTTCCTTAAGGCATTGCTCTTGACATTTTTTTCTGCTTCCAAACCTACAGTGTTTCCCAGGCCTAATGAAAAGTGCAAAAGCTATATTTTGCATAGCTATTTTATATCAGATTCTGTGCTAAGTATTTTTATGAGTTATTGCAAATAGCTAACACAGGTGCCTCCCATTGGAGAGAAGATCCGCTGAGTACAGTGGTAAGTACTGTTCCTCTGTTAATGCCTGGTTAATACTCTAAAATATGTTGATAGAATGAATTAGGTACTATTACTAATCCTGTTTTATTTTTTAATTTATTTTATGCCAAGCCTTATTTAAAAAAAAAAAAAGAGCATAGCAAATGAAAAAAAATCACACACTGAGAAATTAACCAGACCCAAAGACTATGCAACTCAATAAACTTCTATACAGTTAGAGTAGCCATTTGGAACAGCAGCTGTGGGGCTTAATATTGAAATTTTATACCTTTACTGTTGGGTATATTTTTATATGCTTATCCATCACCCAAAGCAAGAAATCATGACAGAGCTAGAAGTGGAAAGACAAGCGGCTTTAAATCCTCCTTTATAACTCCTGTTCAATGCCTGCAGCTTTCAGACCTTCCTCACTCCTTATTACTCACTTTACTTGCTCAATTTTTCACATGTTGTTCTGTGCCCACATAGATATTTGTTTATATGTATTCATATGTTATAGGTTAGATTCTGTATATAAAAGATAGCATGTAGTTTTGTTTATGATATTGTGTGACCTCACTTAATATTCTTAGCCCTCTTATTCCTTATTTATGAAAATAAGGAAATTAAGAAACAGAATACTTATTGTGAAGCAAATTCACTCATCGAGAGAATATTTATTGTGCATCAAATGCTCCTCGATATGGATCTGGAGATACAACAGTAATCATAAAATATGGCATCTTTATTTTCATGACTTTATATTTGAAGTCAGAAAACAAATAACAAACAGATATAACAAGAAAATGCTTGCACTTAAGCGAATAAGCCTGAGAGATGAGCTAGCAGGTGGTAAAGATGGTTAGATGGTGATGGTAGTGGCTGGTATTAGGTGAGCCATCCCTGAGAAGGACACATTAGAGATAGGTCAGTGGGACCTGAGACAAGAAAGCAAGCTGAGGGTTAAGACTTTGGCTACAGCCATAACAAGTGGAACACAGGCATATGCCTGGTGACGCTGAGGCAGACAGATGCAGTATGGTTGGGCGTTGCCACTGGGAGGACAGATGGGCTGGGGACAAATGCTCTCAAATTCAGACTTTTTTGATAACATAGGTGATGTTATGGGCAGACCTCATGTGACAAGCGCCAGCCAAAGCACAGATGCATGAAAGTGTTCTCTGCCATTACCTTCAGGCTCCGCATAGAAGGTGTGTAGGACACACATGTGTAGTGGTATTTCATTTGTATCTTAATAAGTAAAGCTTACCTGAAGATCAGAGAGTAAAACTGCCCCATATATCAGTCAGCCTTACAGAGTAGGCAGTGGTAATACACATCTTTAATCATAATAACCACACTAGTTACCATAGAAACTGGGCAGTGCATGCCTTCTTTAATCCCAGGCCTAGAGAGTAATATAAAACGGGAGGAGACAGCTCTCAGTCCCAGTCTCCCTCTGAGATTCCTGGAGGCAGCATCATCATTTCAGACTGAGGTCAAGATAACAGCCAGTGGCTGGACGCTTTGCTTTTCTGACCTTCAGGTTCAACACCAATATCTGTGTCTGAGATTTTACTAATTGTGTTTCATGCATGGATTTTATCTTTAGCTTTGGGTCCCAGCTTCAAAACATCTCAATATTCCTATGTGCATATTTCTATTCTGATAACAAACCCAGTTCAGGGGTGTCTCTATCCCAAGCAGTTTTAACTGCATGCACACTACAGTGAAATACTCTAGGATGCTGATCAACAGAGGACAATATGTCAGCTTTCTATTTTGAAAGAGATTCCTATTAAAATCGTAGAATAGAAAATGGAAGTTTTTTAAAGATCTGTTGTAGCAATCCAGAAGAGAGATGGGACACTGTATTCTAGAGAAGTGGTCTACATGGAGGTAGGATTAAAAAACAATTAAAAATAGAATTACCTGATAATTTAAAAAAAACAGTAAATACACAGCAATTCTGTTTCTGAGACATGGATGTAGAGAAGCAATGTATCCCCAGCCTGTGGTTCAAGATACAGTAAATAGTGGGCCTTGGGACTCTTTCCTTAAAATATACTGCAGTTGTGGAGAAAGGGCTGCATAGTAAGACTTGTTCAAAGCTTTCATACAATGTTCCATAATAAAACAAGCAATCAAGTAACAAACATTTCAAGGGGTTCCATTTCTTTGTGTAGATAGTAGAAGTCTCCTAATAAAAACAGGGTGATAGGGTCCTCTGTAAATCCAGGGAAACGCAAGGTTAGGTTCACTTTACTTAAATTTCTAGATGTTAAGCATTTAGAAGAGCGAGTCAAACATTCCACACACTGTAATATAGACACGGAAAAGCAGAGCTGCAGAGAAGGAAGGAGTGAGGCTTGCTGAGAGGAGATAGGTGCTTTCAGAGCAACTTTGTGAGAGCCAATGACACCCTCGAGATGGTGAGAAGATATGAATGAGATCATGTCTGACCAATGTGGTACGTGACATTTCATTGAGCAAACTGTATCAGTGTTTAAAGGATATATCAACTACCCATTGTGTTTTATGTTAAAATAAAAAATTACTATACTTTTGTCTTAAATTATATGTTTTATATTTTATAAAATATATTTTGTATTAAAATAATAAAATATATAATGATGTATGGAATATATATGCATTCATGGATATTATAAATCTGTACATATGTATTTGTTTTAGAGGGTAGACTGGGAATCTGCAGTGTCAGGCAAGTGCTGGGTCCCTGACTGCTCTGGACTCAGCCCATTTCACATCATGGATTCTGCTGAGAAAATTTAAGTTACATTCTTCTTTCAACAGTGTAGTTTAAACAGAAGATAAAGCCAAAGAATCATTGTGACTTCAGGGCTAGCCTGGGCTACATTGTCAGTTCTAGTATGGCTTGGGCTATAGTGTGAAATATGATCTCAAAAAAACAAAGTTAAACAAAACAAACCTTAATGAAACTCATCTTCATTTAAATGAGGTCACACGTAGCTCCTAAGACCTGGAAGAAAAATTCCAACAGAAGGCCAGTGTGTTGAGAAGGGCAGGAACACAGCGGCTGAAGTGGGAGCATGCTGTCATCTGCGTTATGGTCAGGAGGCTATGAGAAGTACAGACTTTGGTGGGGCAAATTAGCACTGTCCCTGGCTTGAAAAGAGAAGAATAAAATGCAGCGCTCACTTTACACTAGAAAGGAATATTCTGTGTATCCAGGAAACCCCACAAAAGAATAAAAAAGGAACAAGGACACGGAGGTATTAACATAATACATGGATTATATCAATAGAAATAGGTTTTGTAAAATAAAAATAAATATGACTTATAAAATTCACTGAGAAGCGTTCAGCAAGGCTGTGCTTAACTATGATGTTCAGCAATGTGTTAGATAATGAAGACACTTAAAAAACATAGGAAAATGGTCAGGCATAGTGGTGCACGCTTTTAAAACTCCAGCACTTGGAAGGCAGAGGAAAGGGGATCTCTGTGAGTTCGAGGCCAGCCTGGTCTATGGAATGAGTTCCAGGACAGCCAGGACTACACAGAGAAAATCTGTCTCAAAAACCAAACCAAACCAAACCAAACCAAACCTACACAAATGTAGAGGGAGAAAAAAACCCAGAAGAATATTTGGCTCAAATTCTATTGCCCAAGTGGCTCTGAGACACGAGCTTTATGTAAAACAAAGCAAAACATCTCTAAAAGAGTCAAAGGACAAAGGCTTAAGGGTTTGTAGGGATCAGGGACCTAACCATTTGGTATATAGACCAGAGAGAGGGGGGGACAGAGGTGAGGAAGTGAAACAAGAGAGGAGGAAGCAGTGGAATTGGGGATAGCATCCATCTTAAAAGACAGCCCCAGGCAGAAGATGGGTGTGTCCAGGTAGAGGGCATGGTCAGTACCGCACACCCTCAGGGAGTTCAAAAGATGAGAGGTAGAAGGAGGGGTGAGTGCCTCACATGAGAGAGGGCTGTGTGGGCAAGCTCCCTGACCTAGTTCAGTTTCCTTTTTCATTAAAAAAAAATACTGCATGTATGTGTGTATGTATATAACACATGTGCATGTTCATGTGTGTACAAGTTTGTGTGTGAATGCAGGCACACATGTGCCATGGCACATACTTGGAGAACATAGGATGACCTCTTGTTAGTCTTGTCTTCTGCTGTGTTGGAGGGGGGTATCTTTGTTCCCCTCTTCTTACGCCTCTGAGGACTCTCCTGTGTCCATCTTCCATCTCGCCATGAGGGCGCAGGGGCTGCAGATGGGCCCAGGGGACACACTCAGCTTCCCATGGGGCCTGGGGATTCCAAGTCAAGTTCTTGTGTTGATGTGTCAAGCTCTTTACCAACTGAGCCGTTTCTCCAGCCCCTCCTCCACTTGAAAACGACAGTCAAGGCCTCTGTTATTCGTACCGTATGAGAATGAAATCGAAGAATGGATGGAAACTGTGTAGACTTATGCTGCCGCGTGTAACTTTAGGAGAGGCGTCCATCTAGGACATGCTCAGATCTGTTTCCTTCCTGGTGATGTCCGCTGCCGTCCATCCATTCCACTGTGTATATGGTTCTGAATCTTTACTCTGTTTTCTCAAACCCTCTTGCCTTTTCCCCATTATTTCAGAAATTTATAATTGCAGAGAAGGATGAGAAATGACAGAGATGCTTTTAAAACCCATCTTGTCTCAGCATAGATTAAAAAAAAAATCTGTATCCTCCCTTGAATTTCAAGAATTTGGCTGCTGTTTATGCAAGCTCGAGTGCTTGTGCGCATGCTCCATCTGCAACACACGGGATCTTTCCATCCAGGTCCTCTCTCTCCAGGTTGGAGTTTCGATGCTTTTTGCAATGGTTGCGTTTTTGTTCAGATATTGTTCATGTTCTAAATATTGCTATTTCCAGTGTGCCAGGAGTGTGGGGGCAAGGCCTTGTGAATTCCTTCTGAGACAGGACCCCACAATGTAGCCCTCAGCGGGCCTGGAACTCAGAGATCTGCCTGCTTGAGAGCCACCATGCCTGGCTAGCTCCATCGTTCTTTGTGTTAGTGGTTTGTTTTTTTGCTTTTGTTTTTGTTTTTTGACTACTTCACATTTGCCTTTTGGAGTTTTAGCTTTTTAAGTATGATGAATCTTCTCTTAAAATTATATTGTATTTATTAGTATAAATATGTGGTATTTGTTCATGTGGTGTGTATGTATGTGTGTATGTGTGCAGTTAGTGTAAATTTGTAATCACATGCTTCTACCATGTGAGCTATGGACATGAAGCTCAGGGTGCAGATGTTTGGGGTCAGTGCCACATAGACTCTGGACATGGAGATTAGGGTGCCAGGTGTGGGCTCAGGTGTTTGGGGTCAGTGCCACACAGGCTCTGGACCTGGAGCTCAAAGTGCCAGGTGTGGGTGCAAGTATTTGGGGTTAGTGCCATGTGGGCTCTGGCCCTGGAGTTCAGGGTGTCAGGTGTGGGCTCAGGTGTTTGGGGTCAGTGCCCCACGGGCTCTGGACATGGAGCTCAGGGTAGCCCGTGTGGTGCAGGTGTGGATGCTGGTGTTTAAGGCTAGTGCCTTCCTGCTGAGCCAGAAATAGAGCAGGGCACGGATTAATTTTCTTCCCTCTCTCTCTCTCTCTCTCTCTNNTCTCTCTCTCTCTCTCTCTCTCTCTCTCCCTCCCTCCCTCCCTCCTTCCCTTCCTTCCTTTCTTTCTTTTAATTTTGATAACTTTTTTCTTTACTCAAAACCAGATTGTAATCTGCCTCCACAACTTTAGTTTTCATAATAAATATTTCAAAATAAATGTCCTTCATAGGACAAAGAAACATACATTTAATGTCTATAAACTTAAATGAGTCCAGTAATTAGTGTTAATAACAGTGTGTCTATATTATTAAACTTTTGCCCATTTCTTTCTGTATCAAACAATATTTCCTAAGGACATAAAACTGCAAACAACTCTTATGTTTTATTGGGTTAAACATTTTTCCTCCTAGCCGTCTGCTGGTTTCTTTCTTTCATCTTTTGTTAGTTTTGGAATACCTAGCTGTGCTCTGCTTGCATTTATGTCAAATGTTTCCATTGAGTC
Organism: Bramus lutescens; assembly: GCA_001685075.1. NCBI lineage: Eukaryota > Metazoa > Chordata > Mammalia > Rodentia > Cricetidae > Bramus > Bramus lutescens. The sequence goes on along the minus strand of LOEQ01000110.1, from coordinate 208,053 downwards.
TTTTTCTCTATCCAAACAACTTTAAAGTTTGTTCTTTACAAATAGTGCTCAGTTGGGTTTTGTCTTTTACCTCGTCATTCTCTTAACGTGGTTATCTGCTGCAGGCTTGTATGCTTTTAAAGAACTGAGGTGTTTCCTTAGCATGAGATCTTTCTGATTTTCTCTTTTGCTTCCCCTGATCTTATTTTTTATTTTGTCCTCCCCTCCTCTCTTCTCCCCTTCACTCCCATCTCTCCTCCTCTGATAGCCTCTCCCCTTCCTTCCTAAATTCTCCTCCTCCCCACTTAACCTCTCCTCTCTCCTCCTAAGCTCTTCCCCTCCACTCCTGCCCCCTCCCCCTCTTTCCCTTCTTTTCCTTCCTCCCTCCCTTCTTCTTTTTTGGTTTCCCATTCTTTGGCAAAGTGTGATTTTTACAAAGTGATTCCCTCTCAATTTGCCAAAGTTATGTCCAATCTCTGATTTAAAGGATGAATAAAAGAATATATTTGTGTGTCTCTAGCTAAGATACAGTATTTAAGATGTCTTCGCTCATCTCTCCTTCCCCTTCACATAGCATTTTCCAGTAGATGCTTTAAAATACTGAATAATTTTTACACTCTGCATTTTTCACAAGTAGAATTCGGCTACTTCTTTAAGGGGCAGCTGGGTGGCCACTCATCTTCCTCTGGCCCTTTAAGAAGGTCTCTGACTTTACTCCCAAGACTTACATCAATCAGAAGATCACTGGATCTTCTGCCTGCCTCCTTTCTAACACATCCCGTATTGGTATCATGACTATCTGTTTCAGGGTTTGCCTCCCCAATCAGTGGTGGATTTTCTCCTGATGAGAGCCATGTCTTCAGTTTCGTATTTAGATGATATAATATAACACAGAGCTCATGACACAAGCTTGGTAACTTTTGATAAGTAGAAGATAGAATATCTATATAAAGTATGTGACATTCTTTGGGGAAATCTAATCATCATAAAAGAATAGAGCATTAACTAGCCCTTGAATCACTAGTATATTCAATATTTAGTAAGCACCTACAATTTGCCAGACAAAGATGCACAATGTATCCCCTTAGAATTAGAAAGAATTCTAAGACTTTATTATAAACCATGGAGTTGCTATAATATCAATATGGTCTAAAATAGTGGTAGAAACTCATTAAACTCATTTAATTCCAGAGGGCAAACTCAAGATATCCTTTAGTAACTCAGTCTTTAATTCTCAAAGCCGCACCATGGGATTTGCCCAAAAAAATTGGCTGCCATTTTGTTTGTGAATCCCTTTGTCTCAAGTCAATTCATCTTGCATTTTAGCTATAAGATGGATTACCCGGCACTTTGGAGGGGTCTCATAAATCTAAAACACTCAAGAACCTTTTCTTGTTAGAGACAAGAGGCACAACGTTGGTCTCTCTCTGGTCAGTCATGATTCAGCTAAGTGACCTACACATTGGGAGTATATGTTATCAGAACTTTTCCTTCCATCCTTCAGGGGAGGGGAGGAACTCCAAATGATCTGGACTTGGATTTAGCATGTTAAGATCATATTCTACCTGAACCGCTACACAGGTGAGTTGTTTCCTCTGCAAATGGAGCTGCCTCTGTCCTCCGTCCCCTGGGTTCTGGTTTCAAACACACCGCAGCTGCGGTTGCCCCATCAGGGCCAGCAACAGTTCCTCCCCTGAGGACAGATATTGTTTACAACGTCAGACACACTGTATCTTAACTGCGTCCTACTACACGTGTAAGGAAACAAGACTCAGTTTCTAGAACGCTTTTGAGTGGCGGTGCTAAATTCTAAGCTCGCATTTGTCAAAATCGACAGGAAGCATTTGTAAGAAAAATATTACTTCAGTTTAAGCACTGTCTCCAAGTGATGCACTTCTGGGTGTTCAGTTCACATAGCTACAAAACCAGACCCATCTGCAAGCTCACATACGTGCATGGATGTTTGTGCAGGTTACATGGGCTCATTGACTCCAGTTCATAGCATTTAGTCATCATTTTTAGAATACAGCAATAAAATTTGCCATCAAAATTTAAGGGAACGAATAAGTAAACACTACGTTTCCTCATCTCCACCTTCTCGAATTCTCAATTATCTTCAATGGTATCAGTTGACACCTCTTCCCTACCCCACTCCTTCATACCAAGTTCCAAGCCTTTGAAATTCTACTCCCTTGAAAGGAGGCAGGATGCCCTTTGCCTACATGCTTCCCTGCTGAGCTGAGACAGACTTCTTTCTCTTTTGTTCGCCTTCTGAATAACCTTAAATGTACAAAGAGGTACTGGAATTTTCAGTCATTTCTTGTTATAAACATTTCTTAACATCTGATGTCAGAGTGACGCTTTCTTTTCTAATACAACAGTGCTTGCAAACCGCATGGCTAATGACATAGTAAATATGAAAGTTCCCCTTCTTGAAGTCCTTTCCTTCTCAGAGGACATTTTAGGAGCTTCATGGGAGGAACAGCCAGCGCAATGGAATCATTAGTCTGTCCTCAGCATAGCAAGTCCGAGGTGCTGAACTTAGGAGATCAGAACCAGGAAGCAGGCTATTTCTCCTAATTGGACTTCCAGTTCCTAGCCCTCAATAAAAATACTGGACAACTGAGTTGTTTAAAATGTGTGTGTGTGTGTGTTTGCGTGTGTGTGTATGTCTGTGTCTGTGTGTATGTGTGTGTGAGTGCTAACTGTATGTGTGATAAGTGTGTGTGTATGTCTCTGTGTGTGATAAGTCTGTGTGTGCCTGTGTGTGCCTCTGTGTGCCTGTGTGTGCCTGTGACTGTGTGTCTGTGTGTGTGTTTGTGTGTGTGCCTGTGTGTGTGCCTGCATGTGTGTGTGTATCTGTGTGTATGTCTGTTTTTGTCTCTGTGTGTGTCTGTGTATGTCTCTGTGTGTGTGTGTCTGTGTGCCTGTGTGTGTCTGTGACTGTGTGTCTGTGTGTGTGCCTGTGTGTGCCTGTGACTGTGTGTCTATGTGTGTGCCTCTGTGTGTGTCTGTGTGCCTGTGTGTGCCTGTGACTGTGTGTCTGTGTGCGTGTCTGTGTATGTCTCTGTGTGTGTGTGTCTGTCTGTGTTTATTCCTGTGTGTGCCTCTGTGTGTGTCTGTGTGCCTATGACTGTGTGTCTGTGTGTGTGTTTGTCTGTTTTTGTCTGTGTATGCCTCTGTGTGTATCTGTTTGTGTATGTGCCTGTGTGTGCCTGTGACTGTGTGTCTGTGTGTGTGTTTGTCTGTTTTTGTCTGTATGTGTGTCTGTGTATGTCTCTGTGTGTATCTGTTTGTGTTTGTGCCTGTGTGTGCCTGTGACTGTGTGTCTGTGTGTGTGTGTTTGTCTGTTTTTGTCTGTGTGTGTGTCTGTGTGTGTGTAGGTGTATGTCCGTGTATGTGTGTGTGTGTGGTAATTGTTTAGAGGGGTAATAAGAACCCAGGTGGAGGTTCATGGATTCTCCGGACTACGAGGCAGAACTAAGAATATGGAAATGGGATTTTTAAAAATCTGGAGTTCAGGCGAACAGATGTAGCATGGGAAAAAGTTTGGAGACCCGAGGAAAATCTCATGTCAGTCTTTAGCTGAGTTCTGAATGAGCACACTCATGAGAGAAACACTCGAGGTGAGGGAAGAATCTTCAGTTCCTACGAGACCTAAGGGCTTTGCAGTTCATGGAGCACTGGGTAAAAACCTTCTGAGAAATGTTTCTCTGTTTGTGGGGAATGTGAACCGTAGTTAAAATGCTCTTTTAGTCTCACCAGCACAAAAGAAAAAAGAAAGTCTGAGAAGGATCAAATGGTTGTCATGTGATTTAATTGTACCCCAGAACAAAACATTCAAATTCTTAAGGGAACTAAATTCTGTGCCTGACTTGATAAAATTTGTAGTGCCTGGAATCAATCAAAAGTTACCTGGCATGCAAAGACACAGAAGCATATTACCAATAATGAGGAGAACAATCAATTAGTGTAAAGCAACCAAGAATTAGCAAGCAGAGACACCAAGGGAGCTATGCAATTGCTTTCCTTGTGTTTGAGAAGTTTAGGGCAGACCTAGAGTATACATCATTATAGAAGTTGAACCTCTATGATGGAAAAGCACAATTTATACTTCACCCCCCTTTTTTTGGATGTGGCTTTACCTGCCCAACTTTTTTTTCTAATGTAGAAAACAAAATTTCTACAATGAAAAAAAATGTATGTAATATAATTAATTCACAGATTAGATTTTTCAGAGGAAATATTTGTAAGACTGAAGCCATAAAAATTATCCAAAGTTACACATACACAGAGAGAGAGAGAGAGAGACAGAGAGACAGAGAGATAGTAAAAGAGCACAAAGTTGAGGTTAACTTAGTAACTCAGTGATAGATAACCTGTTAATCATGTAAAAAAAACCCAGGTTAAGTCTATATATAGCATCATAAAAGAAAAAAATCAAGTACAAAATAACTCAACCAATCATAATTGAGTTATGGGAGAAAGTCAAACCCTGATTATATGTGTAACTGGGGAAAAATCAAACATGCAAAGAAATAGACACTTGGAGATATTTTTAAAACAGATGAAAGCTCTAACTATCCACAAAATGCAATGAATTCTAGAGCACAGAAACATGAAAATAAACACAAGACATATTACCCTAAGCACAGTGAGTTTGAGACAGCGATGGAGATAGATAGGAAGATGAAAGATAGATAGATGAGAGATAAATAGGTAAATAACAAATATATAGATAATAGGTAGAAGATAAATAGATGATCTATATATATATAGAGAGAGATGATAAACAGATGAGACAGATAGGTAGATGATAGTCAAATAGATACATAGATAGGTAGATGATAGGTAGGAAGATAGATGGATAGATAGATACATGATAAATAGAAAGATAGATGATGGAAAGATAAAGGTAGATAGATGATAGATATCTAGATAGATAGATGATGAATAGATAGATGATAGGTAGGTAGATAAATGGCTAGATACATGATAAATAAATAGATAGATAGATGATAGATGGATAGATAGATAGATGGGTAGACAGATGATACATAGATGAGACAGGTAGGTAAATGATAGATAGCTATATGATAGATAGGTAGATAGATGATAGATAGCTATATGATAGATAGATAGATAGATAGATAGATAGATAGATAGATAGATAGATA
>LOEQ01000110.1:178165-188286 GCA_001685075.1 Bramus lutescens | reverse complement strand
CTATCTATCTATCTATCTATCTATCTATCTATCTATCTATCTACCATCTATGTACTTAAGTATACATCTGTCAATGATCTATTTATCCATGGGTAGTGCTATTTTGTTTGTGTTTTAACAAAAAAAGCTTGCCTGTAGATCAGAGTGCAGAGCTAAGCCACTAGAGGCTGGGCAGTGGTGGCACACACCGTTAATCCCAGGACTTGGGGAGAGAGAGACAGAGGATCTCTGTGAGTTCAAGGCCACCCTGGGCTACACGAGATTAAATCTATGTAAAAAAGAAACAGAGCTCACACAAAGGTGATCCCAGCACTTGGGATTCCACACCTTTAATCCCAACACTAGGGAGGGGGAGAAAAATATGATATGGCTGGGCAGAGAGAGGATTATAAGGCGGGAGAAGACAAGAGCTTAGTGAAGTCTTAAGATCATCCCTACAGTCTGAGGATGCAGTCTGAGGAGACAATCTAAGGACAGGATTGCCCATTTGGTCTGAGCATTGATAGAGGTAAAAGGTCTATTGAGTGGCTAGCCCACTGCTTCTCTGATCCTTCAGCTTTTACCCCCTAATATCTGACTCTGGTATTATTTATTAAGACCAATTAGAATTCATGCTACATCTATGTATTTATATACCTATGTATCTATGTATCTCTCTATGTATGTATGTATGTATTTATCTATCTATCTATCTACCTATCATCTATCTTTGTTCCTATGTATATATGTATCTATCAATAATCTATGTATCTATGTATTTATGTATCAATCATCTATCAATCATATATCCATGTATTGCCTATGTATTTATGTATCTATCTACCTACCAATCATCTATCTATATATTTATGTATCTATCTATATCATCCATCTATCCCCATTTCATATTGTCTTGATAACCCACAAGTAAGCATTGTTATTATTTCAGCCAATGAGTAAACACGTTGTTAAATTATTGAAAGTTAGGAAAACTCCAGGCAGTGTATACAGGGTGGAGACATAAGCAACTGGAGGGTGATTGTCTAAGTTGTATGAGTAGTTTGGGTGAATCGCTCCTGAAAGGAGAAATTTAAGCTTCCAGCTCACATTATAGAAGAGTGGAAAGAGTGGCATACAAAGGTGGCAGGAGCCCAGCAGAAGGGAAAACTTTATCTTAACCTCATTGATCCATGAGCTTCCCAGACCGAAGACAGTTTTATGGTCCGTTTACCTTCTTCCTTCTGCTCCTCTTGCAAGCAGAGCCACCCACGTTTGTTAAAATGGCCCCACAATTAGAGTAAGACCATCCACGTTTGTCATTTGATAGGAAGTCTGTCATTCCTTTTTTGAAACAGCTTCTATATTGATGCTAATTTATGCATATGAATATTTGCCTATCTGTATGTATGTGCACCATATGTGTGCCTGGTGCCTGAGGAGGTCAGACGAGGGCATTGACTCCCCCGAACAAGTTATGGATGGTTGCAACAAGGGCCTTCTCTCCAGACCTGACTCTGGTATTCATTAACTATTACGGAATATCATTTAAAAACCCTAGACATTTGTAGACTAATATAAATGTACCAGCTGTCCATGACCAAACCTTTGACGATCTGCTTCAAAGCCTCCACGTCCTGTGTTTCTCAAGTCAAGTACAAGCTAGCTGCTTGCTGGCTGTGTACACTCAGGCAAATACATAAGCTCTCTGGATATCAGTTTATTTATTAGTGAGACAGGGGGAAAGATCTCTATTTAAATGCCATTGTACAGTTTGCAATTGATTAAAATATTCAAAATTAAAATATTTGAAAGCACTTACTACTATATTTTGCCGTGGAGTGGGTATTCAAATATCCAGCTCATAAGTTTATAATCTTTACATAGGTCAATAATCCTAATCACTCACACTTATTGTGAAGTTATGTTCTGCATGGACCACAAGAACTTTCATTGTTTGGTGTGGTGGGTTCATGCCTGTAATTCCAGGATTTGGGAGATGGAGGCAGAAGTTCTGAGGTTCAAGGCCAGACTCAAGTACGTAGTGACACAGTGAGACTAGCCTGGGCTACATAGACCCTATTCCAAAATGAAAATCCCAAGAAACAAAGAAGGTGGTGGAGGAGGAATTCCTAACTCAGCTTACTCTCACAGAAGTCCTATGGGATTTGTGGTGGTTTGAACAAGAATGACCCTCAAAGGCTCAATATGTTCAAATGCTTAGTCACCAGGGAGTGGCACTTTTCCACAGCATTAGGAGGTGTGGCCTTGTTAGAGGAACTGTGTCGCTGGGGGTGGACTTTAAGGTTTCAAAAGCCCAGACTTGGTCAAGTGGTTCTCTCCCAGCTGCCTACCATCCGGATGTAGCACTCTCAGCTGCTTCTTTAGCGCTATGTCTGCCTGGGTGTTGCCATGCTCCTCTCCATGCTGATAATGAACTAAACGTTAAAAACTCTAAGCCATCCCTAATTAATTGTTAAGTGCTTTATTTATTTATTTATAATAAGAATTGCTATGGTCATGGTGTCTCTTCACAACAATAGAACGCCGAGACAGAACAGTTTTGTTTGTTCCTGTATTTTGTGTCTGAGGACCAGGGAGGAGACTACAACTTCCTCAGTGTTACAGAGCCAGTGACAAACCCAGCAGAGGGGGCAGGTTTCAAACAGGCTTTGGAGATTGGCTTAAACGACAACCTTCAAAATATAGTTGGGTGTCTAGAAAGAAAGGATAGAAAACACATCTTTTCGGGTAAAGAGTGCGAGGCAGTAGACATTGTGGGTGAAATCTGAAGGACAGAGGATGGGTTGGGCTCACAGAGAACAAAATACCTTCTCTTTAGCATGACCTCTGTGGAGATTAAGGCCAGTTTTCAGAAGAAATAAAGCTAAAAGACAAACTGACCATTAAAATCTATAGCTTGTTATTATAGAAGGCCGGGCCTGTGTATCACATAAGGGATTTATACACCAATTTATTGTCAAACAGATAGCAGCATGTAAATTCCCAAGGATCAACTTGGCATGGCTGGAAAAGCATCCCCTGAGGCTGGGGGATGGTAGACAGTTCCACAGCAGCTGAATCATAAAGACTTTTATAGATCAATAACCCTCAACCTTGATTCATTAAAAAGCATCTTAATCAACACAGAGGGTTTCAGGGAGACCCAGAAGCGCTGTGGGATTATCAGAGCAGGTGGGCTTTTGCATTTATGTCTGTCTGGCTTTTACTTCTCACAAGGTCATTGCAATATAGTAATGACTTAACCATAATTTAATTTTAATATTTAAATATAATATAGTATCTTAGTATACACTACAGTCTTTCCCCTTCTTGAATAATGCAATGGTTCTTCTTCATATCCATTCTCAAATCATTGCAGATCCAAATGCACTTGGTTTTGGACAACAGTATGTTCTATGGTGTTTGTTCAATGCAAGGTCATGATGATATATAGCCCTGACTGGTTTGGAATTGGCAATCCTCCAGTCTCATCCTCACCAGGGAATGGACGCACACACTCTTATAAGTAGGCTTCTGTTGCTTTAATAAAACACTCATCAAAACCACATTGGAGAAAAGAAAGCTTCTTTGTCAATCATTGAAGGGAGTCAGGGCAAGAACTCAAGTGGGACATAGGAAGGGACCATGGATGGAAGCTATGGAATGACGTGTTTTCCAGGTTCATATTCGGTTATCTTTCTTCTACTTCCCAGGAACAATACTCACAATGGGATGGGCCCTCTCACACCGATCATTAATCAAGAAGAACTGTCCCCACAGACTTGCTCACCAGACAATTAGATGAAGGCATTTTCTTAATAAGATTCCCTCTTTCCAAATGAACTTTGTCTATGTCAGATTGACAAAGTATTGGTCCACATTGTTACCATACCTGGCTCTATCTATATTCTTTATTGTGTGTTCCAAACTAAGTTTTCATCTATAAATGTAAAGATAAAGATGAATACTTCATAACCATAACTTAATAACCAAAGTACACATCTTGTGAAGTTCCTTTCTTGTGAAAAGTATGACCAAAGATGTATTTCACAGCATGATACTACCTGTAAAAGTGAGAGTACAGGCTGTCGTCTTTACAAAACTTCTTTTATCGTTTGATATTACAATTAAATAATTTCCCTTTTTCTTTCCTCCTTCTAAGCCCTCCCATATGCCCCTTCTTGCTCTCTTTCAAATTCATGACCTCTTTTTTATTAATTGTTGTTATATCCATATATGTATGTATACACACATGTGTGTTTTTGCTATTTGGGTGGAATTTTCTGTAGATCTCTGTTAAGTCCATTTGATATAAGATGCCTTTAATTCTGATATTTCTTTGTTCAGATCCCTTTCCCGCTTGGTGCCGGGACCTTGTCTGGCTTGGACCTGTCCAGGTCCTGTGCATGCTGCCACAGTCTCTGTGAGCTCATATGTGCCTCAGTCCTGTTGAGTCTGGAAGACACTATTTCCTTGGCTGCCATTCATCTCCTCTGGCTCTTACAACCTTTCCTGCCTCTTCCACATAGCTCCCTGAGCCCTGAAGGTTGGGATTTGATGAAGACATCCCATTTAGGACTGATGATTCCAAACTCTCTCACCTCTCCTCACATTTTTCAGTAGTGGATTTTTGCATTAATTCTCAACTACTGCAAGAGGAATCTTCTCTGATGATGGCTGAAGGAGACACTGATTTCTGGTTCTAATGGAATGCCATTAAAAGTTATTTAATTGCAATGCTCCTTTAGCAGAACAGTAATATTTGCCTTCCCCCAAGCCTGTCTAACATCAGGTTCTTTGTTAACTGAGCAGTGTTGTGCATAGGTTCCATCTTATGAAGTGGTCCTTAAATCCACACAGACCATGGTTGGTTTCTCCTACAATGTCTGTGACACTATTGTAACCAGCATGTCATACAGGCAGGTGACGATTTTAAATTACAGGGTTTGTAGTTAGGTTAATGTTTACGTTTCTTTTCGGGTAACATTCAGAGCTCCTTCTAGTCCATGAATACTGGTTGGTAGGGGGTGAAGGCTCTAATTAGGCAACAGCTTGACTTCTTCACATTCAGTGACTATTGGAGTACTTTTATCCATCCTTTAAGGTGGCATCGATCTTTGAAATTTAGATGTATTTTATTTTTTTGTAGATAGCAGATAGATGGATTTTGTTTCCTGATCCATTCAGTCAGCCTGTGAATTTTGATTGGAGGAGCGAGACCACTGATGTTTAAAGATATTATTGAAATGTGTGCAACAATGATGCAGTTAACGTTTTGTTAATTTTTGTTTGTGTTCTCAGTGGATTTGTATTTCTATCCATAGTCTCTTGACTATGATCAGTCTTCTCTTCAACCCCAGATATTGCTTCTTGTATTTTCTCTAGGTTTGTCGAATTTTAATTTTTTAAGGCTGTTTATATTATGGGAAGTTGGTCTTGCTTTTTCAATTATGGTGAACTTTTCTGGATGTATTAATCTAGGCTGGTTTTCATAGCCTTTGGGGACTTGAAATGCATCACTCCTGGCTCTTCTGCTTTTCAGAGTTTCTCTTGATAAATCAGCTTTTTCGGATGGATTTTCCTTTACGATTCCACTTGTGGGTTTTTTTTCCCCTCTTACACCTTTTAATGTGCTTTCTTGTTAAAATACTCAATGTTTTACCTATGATATGATGTGGGAATTCTTTTCCTAGTCTTGTCTATTTAGTGTTACATGTACTTCTTATGTCTGTTTAGGTTTGTCTTTCTCTAGTTTGGGAAGTTTGCTTCTACGATCTTATTAAAGAGAAGACTGTCTCTGAATCAAAGCAGATACAGATGCTCCTAGGAGGGCTGGACATCTTCACATAGCTCCATGAGTCTTTCATTTGAAAAGATTCTAAAGCATGACAGCACATTGCAGTGTATGATCCAGTAGAGGAAACCCAAAAGTCAACTGTGGCAACAGAATGTAGGCTCATATAAACCACCCGCCTGTCTGCCACCTTTCCATGGAAATGAGAAGAAAGATAAACTCTAGGAAGGGATTAAAATGTTACCTTCCTCCTTTCCCATATTGTATATCAAATATATTTTAAATGTACCTGGTTCTATTTTTTTCATTTCTTAAAAAGAAACCTTCCAATATCTAAAAAGTAACAGATTTAACTAACTTTTGTTGAACTCCAAATGCTTTCCTCATGAGCGCTGAGAACTTTATTGTTCCCAAACTGACACTTGGAAATTAGTTTTAAAATGAGTGGACATGTTGGAGACTATGTGATAAATGAGCTTTTCCCTGGATCAGATGACTGCTAAGAGTCCAAACCAAGAATTGAGCCTGAGTATGTATTGTATTTGGCTCTTGCATATTATGATGAATATTTAAAAAGATGAAAAGCCAGCAGGGAAAGTTTTTTTTGTTTTTTGCTGGTAAATTGTGTTCCTTGGGGAAAATCCAGAAGAGAGAGACTAATTTAGTGAGGGGAAATTCTAGTCCACCAATCAGGATGATGACTCCCAAGCAAGGGCAAGCACATGGCAACAATTTAAACGTTACCCATGAAAGTGCTGCCCTCAGACCCCAGGGTATCTTGTTTGTCAGTCTCTGTTTTCATACTCCCTGCAAGAATTCTGCTGCTCTGGGAAGGAATATGGGCTTTGGGACGTTCTTCTGGCTTCAGGGTGGGAAATGCAAGCTTAGTCTTCTGTCTACTGCTCTTGCACTAGAGAGACTTCTCTGAGTAGCCTATATTCAATATTTTATTCCAGATGATAGGTTGCAAAGAATTTGGATAAAGTGTTGTAATTAGAATGCCATCCCCTAACCTATATTTTTTTTTCTGTAGATAACCTGAGAAGGTAGAAATTCATTAAGGCCTTCCTTTAAGATCTTTAGAAAACATCATCCTTAGATGGGTTTGACACAGACTTTTTCTTATTTAAAGAGAGCTCCTCTTTCTTGGAGCCACTTGAAGGTACATGTGATCATTTTTTTTTGTTGTTGTTGTTTTTGCCTGCTCACATCATAAAGTCAAACCTTGGTGAAGCTGTGACATTTTCAAGAAAATTCCTCTTGTGATCTCTTTTATTTCCCCTTAAGCAGTTCTTCCTGATGATGGCACTTGCTTGTGAGAAGGTAAAGGAATTGTATTTTTGATGATGGTGTTTGGTGACGGGATTATCTTATCCTCCCAGGTCACCTGGGATCTTGCACTAATGGTATATGCCAGACTGTGAAGATTTTCAGAAACCCAAGATTGGCTGAAAGAAGGAAAACATTCTTCTGCGCTGCTGGCAGAAAGAGCTATTGGTTGTGATCGTTTGGCTAGATGGACCTGTTTGGAGCTCTTACAGGTCTCAGCCCTCCGGAGCTTAAGTGTATGTACTTCACCCGGTTTTACCTCCCACTTCCCTGGCTCCTGTGCTGACGGATTTAGCCCCGCCCCACTTCAATCTTCTCCTCTAAAACGAGGATATGATTCTTCCTCCCTCACAGAGTGATGCTAAAGGATTGACTCAGTAGCCACAATACTTCACTCTCGCTGTCTGTATTCAAACTCGTAATGATGGATCTAGATATCACCCGTGTCTGGATGCGGAAATCCATGATGGTTTATGGAAGACACACAGGGGCATGTTTTCTACTGTAGAGCCTGAGAGGTTTGGGGCCCTAGGCATGCCTGACCACATCATGGTTCCATCATTTCTTGTTCCGACCGTTCATGTTTCTGTTTCCTCAGCTCTTCTCTGCCCTTCATCTCTGTTTCTCTCCCCTACCTGTATTCTCTTTCCTCTGGAAAGTTGACACTCTTTGGCTGGCTAACATTTTCTTTCTTGATCTTTGGACATGCTGTTCTTTCAGATTGGGATGTTTCCCTCTATCATCTTCACTGAATTTGAAACCACCAATGGGTGTTGCTTGGGTAGATCTTTCCTGAATCAATTATCAGCTGTCCTTTCCTCTGATCAGCTCTGGGATTCAGAACCAATCTTAAACCATTTCCTAGACTATGATATTAACTGATGGTGGTCTTGGCCTTATCGCCCAACCAAATGGACTATTGGATGTGGTAAACCAAATAAGGACTCCAATCAGATAGTGATTTATCTTCCCAGGGATTAAATTTCTCAGAGAATTTCATTTCCTGCACTGTATTACACTGTCCAAAGCCAGGAGGTCTGAGTTTTCTCTAACCCTTCCCAGGCTTTCTTCAGTAATAGCTTTTCTGAATGCTTCTTGTGGATAATTACACACCTAGACAAAGGTGAGAAAAATTAAATTTGCCTCGCTATTTGAGAATCTTTGTATATTTTGTTCTCCGCTAAGTGGTATCTGTAACAGGAAAACACATTCTTCCTTGAGACTGATGTTTAACGAACACTACGTCTACTTCCTAGCATCTCTGGTAAATAAGAGACTAGAAGGTAAATACATGCTTTTCATATATTAGCTGACACTGAAGGTATTCCTAGAAATATATACAGCGGGTTCTGTCTCCTGTGGGCATTAATCTTTCCTTATCCTCACCCCACACCTCTTCTCTGAGATGCTCAGTGGACTTCCTGCATATACATCGCATGTTTTTCACATCTGCCTACACCTGTGTGTTGATCTAGTTTCTCACTAAATTGAGTCAACCCCCTTTCTCACTCTAATCCATTCCTCTGGCTCTAGTGAGGTGGGGTTTCAGGTGAGTTAAAATTCTCTTCTTTTTTTTTCTCCTTTCTTTTAAGCCAAGTTCCTCAATGTCCCTAGAATCTTAGCTACAGCAAGAATTAATTAAGAAAATACATAAATATTCCCACTTAGTTTCTTTGCCTTTGAGTCTTGGGTTTTCATTTTTCTTACACTTTAACTACTGTATGGAATTTAATGTCCTGCTGTTCCAGGGCCTAAGGAGAAAGCCTCCAAGATCTGAATCCTTTAGTTGAGAAGAAGACTGGGAACTTCTCATAGTTAACTGAAGTGTAACTGGTTTAACTGAAATTTTTGAATTTTGTTGTTTTCTTACTGATTTTTTTTTCTTTCTTTAGAGAATAAGATGATCAGTTGGAGGTAAGGGCTCCTTTACAGCCACTTACAGTGGCTCATTTTTCCTCTCAGTGCAAACTAGATTTTTTTTTTTTTAAGTTTTGGCTTAGCATTTTGAGATTTGCAGAAACCAGTTTTTTTAACACTCGACATTAATCTTCTCACTGCTCTGACTTTGAAGAGGCACGGAGCACTGCTGAAGCAGCGTTAAATAGGTGACTTTTTTTTCTTAACCAAATTGAGGGCCTCCCATTTTGGGTGAGATTAAATATCAGTTAAAAATATTTTCTCATGTGCACCCTTACAAGGGTTCTTTTGAGGACATCACGAGGAATGTGAGGGTTGGCTTTCCCTTTCACACGTGCACGGGCAGAAAGAACAACAAAGGTATTTTAGGGCCATTTGTTGCATAAAGAGCCTTTAGCTTTGTAACAGTGGCCTGCTAAAACAGCACTCAGCTGCTTTAGTTCGTGTGGGTGGCTGTCTGCACTGCTAGACCACCTCGCTGCCGCGTCATGTGAACACCGTTTGCCTCCTTTGTTCCCTCCTGGTGACTGATCACTCCATCCTTCTGGCTTCCTTTCTGAAATATCTCTAAAATGCACCCTTTCATCTCTCCCGGGTGCCTCTCACCCCACACCCTCCGCTCATGCCTCATTGCTTTGCACACTGCTCTTTCACATCCTCACCCTCTTCTCTTCAGCATGCCTACGTACAGCATCAAAATGGACACAGTTCTGTCTACTTCCCAGAATGCTTCCTGGGGTCTCCTATGGTGCACACCCAGTTTCGTTTTTTTAACTCTTCTTTGAGACATAGTCACAGATTTTCTATTCCTCAGGGTCATTGCTTTCAATGTGTGCTCCAGAATCAGGGACCGTTTTCTAAAATGAAAGAAATCAAAGTGGCCTGGTGACTCGTGACTTTCTGGTCTCGGCCTAGGAATTTACATTTTAAAAAGAACTCCCCCAGATAATTCTTTTTCAGTATTACTAATTTATTATTTCATAGCCACACACAAATATATAATACATTCTGGTCAGACCCCACCCCTTATCCCTTTCCTAGTACTACCACCCTGTACACACACACACACACACACACACACACACACACACACACACACACA
>LOEQ01000110.1:158968-172503 GCA_001685075.1 Bramus lutescens | reverse complement strand
CTTCTTCTTCTTCTTCTTCTTCTTCTTCTTCTTCTTCGTCTTCTTCTTCTTCTTTTCTTCTTCTTCTCACTTTAATTCCATAATCATTGTACTTGCTTTTTCATCCCTTTGAACATTAGTGCATTAGTTACACAAGTTGTCACCGAATGTATTTGTTGTATTGAGCCTCTTTAGAAAAAGCAATTTTTTGAAGTTGTTTTAAGGCGATGGATTATGTAACTAGATACCTTTCTACTTTCTCTTATGCTTAAGTATATTTTAAAAATTCAGTTATAATGTTATTTAACATGTAAATTTTTGCTATGCATAAAATAAAGTATAATTTTAAGAATTTAAATATATACATATAATGTAAGGAAAAGTAAAAACAAAATTCTGTATTTACCTATAAGGATAAAGATGAACATTCAATGTAATTTTATTAGAATTTAATTCTACAAGTAAAAAAGGAAAGAAAAAAGAGAAATTAATTCAACATGTTGCTCTAGAGATTTGGAATTTTTTCTTCAAAGAGTATTAGAATTTTTATTTATTTATTTTTAAATATTTCTTTCTCTCTCTCTCTCTCTCTCTCTCTCTCTCTCTGTATACCTGTGCCCCTAAGTACATGCATTTACACTATATGTGTGTAGGAACCCCAGGAGGTCAGAGAGGCATTAGATACCCTATTACTATAGTTATAGGCAGTTGTGAGCTGCTATGTGGGTACTGGGCACTGAACTAGATCTTTGAGAGTCATCAGTGCTCTTAACTACTGAGCAGTCTCTCCAAACAACCCTTAGAATTTGATTTATTAAGTAAATATAGTGGTTATTTGGCCCATATGCCATGTTAATCCATGTACCTAGACAAAAGCCATAACAGTATAGCCAGTCAAGTGAGAGTCCAGTGAGGATAGATAACAGCGTGTCTCAGCGACTCCAGAGGGTGAGGTGAGAGGATCATTTAAGCTTGGGAGGTCAGGACCAGCATGGGCACCACAGTACAGTAGTAGCTGAGCCTGAACCAATCAGCCAGCAAAGCTGCTCACTCTCAGCCAGTCTCATCTTGCTGTCTTAAACCTCCTCAAGGCTTCCTGCGGTTTCCTTTGCCTTTCAGGTAGAAACTGGCGCTCCGCCACTGAGGATTTGGCTCTACCATAGCACGGCTTGCAGGAAAAACAAACAAAAGTCCAGAACGAATCCTAGCATGTCCTAGGAAGCAGAATCTTTGTCCTCATGTGAGAGAGATCAGCTAGCCAGGTTCCTCCCCATATGAATTTTGTATCAACCATTTATTGCTGATATGAGAACTTTGATTTACCACATTTTGATGTGGAAAAACAATGGAATTTTGGTTGGACAGGTAAGACTAGCTTTGAGATTTTCCTTGAACAGGGAATTTTACGTAAGAAAATGATAGATTCTTTGGTTTTCATACAGTGCTGTTCAACCAAAGGCAAGTTCTTCATCGTGAATAAGAAAACATGCTCACAAACCCAGCACAACACTCTCCTTTTTTATGAGAGGGAATATTTCTCCTTTGACTATAACTTTAATTAAACTCTATTAACTTTAATTTAATTTATGCTGTTTAAATAGTTCAGATGCTATTAAACGCAAAGAACACATTTTTTTTAAAGGTATTTAGTTTCTGGGCATTTTCCCTCGATCTCACACAGCCTTAATTATGCACCACTTATTGTTAAGTATATCATAAAATAAAATAAAATATAATGTCTAAATTGTATTAATCTCCACGAAGTAAACTTGAGGTAGAGCCATGCCCTAGCCAAAATCAGAGGTACAATAAATAAACAAAGTGCATAAAACATCCTCAAGCACTTGGACCTCTGTGGATGGTGAGCAGATTTTATTATATTCTTTTATTATTTCCATGGAAATGAGAGTAGTCATTTTCACATACCCCATGTCATTATATAATATTCCCATCCTATTATGTTATTCTCTATGTCTTCTTTTTTTTCTCTGCAGCATTTTAATTTTCTTTTCCCCAAAGTGGAGCCTTCTCTGTATCTAGAATAATTTTCCCAAGCTTGCCAAGTCATATATTTTCCTTTCATAATTACTTGTATAATTACAGTACCCTGGCACGTATTAGTAACTAGGGAAACAGGGCTATTTAATTACATCCTAATGAACATTTGCAATTATATAATTTTTAAAATCCATAGAAAATTAAGAAAATGCTCTCCATCAAGCCAAGGATTACTTGAATTCCATTTTCAAGAATCTTAATAAACTAAATTAACTCCCTCTAAAAGTATAGTTTCCATGTCACAAATGCTATATACACTTTAGCCTTTAGAATGTAGGATCTGTAATTCTTAGATTTGGAAGCAGTTCTGGATGTCTTCAAGTTCATTTTCCCACCCTGTGGTTTACTAACATGTTTTATTAAACCTTTTCTAATTTGCTGCACACTCATTAATGAGACACCGCTTAAACATCTCCTGAGATGTAGTGTTTAATTTGTGTAGACTGGACAGTTCTAATGATGAGCAGGTAGCCACTGACCCCTAAGGTGTGCAAGGCACTCTTGATTTTGCATGGACTATAACATTCGAGTCAAACTTTACTTGTGTTCGTAGAGTGCCAGCCTAAAGCAATGGATGTAGCAACCCTACAGGAAGAAGATAGCATGACTGGAGTCTACCACACAAACTGTGCACTCAGTGGAGAGTTCAGATGGGCTGATCCAGCTGTGTACTCGGTGAGGCACACAGGCTCTGTAGCCACTGTTTTGACCTTTGTCACTTTTAGCTCCACAAATTGAATCTCTTTGACTTTGTACCTGAACTTTCTCTTCCTGCCCAGCCACTTTTGATTGATGGTACAGTTAGAACGCTGGGGATTCGGCTGGTCACTTCCCAGAGGCTCTTGTGTTGGCCTAAACTTTCAGTTCTTTGTCCTCCAGTTCACTAGGAAGTCGTCCCCACGTCCAGCCTTGCACGCCAGAGCAGTCAGGTCCAGACGCCGCCAGGCAGTCCAGACTTGGTGCACAATCCTGCCGGGATTATTAGGGCCAGGTACATAGGTCATGGGGATTAGTTGGTGACAGACATTTGAAAGGGTCCACTAAGAATTACAAAGTCACACTGATGAAAGCAGGAACTTCTCAACGGTGGAAGTCACCTTGACCAGTCAAGGTTCTATAGGAATCCATCTGATAGCACTTAAACCTTTGGTCTTTATCGACAAAATAATAATAATAATGAAAATTGCTCTGTCCATATAGCTAACCAGCAAAAACCACTTGGGAAAGGTAAAATATAAATATCTCAATAGTTTCATTGTGTTGGTTTTTTTTTTTTAGGAAACAATGCATTCAAACAGTGTACTACTGCAAAACCAAATACAACAGTAATTTGAATATTATAAAAAGGAAATTACCATGTTCAAATGGTTTTATGCATTTTCTACTTTATACTATTAATTTTTATCTTTAAAAAAAAGCAGTAGAGCTTACAGCTGTGAGACCAGATCTTTTTCTCCAGCTCTGAAGGACTGCTTTGTGCACGTGTGTCTTTATTCCGTTAGTCCTCAGGGATACATAGGTCATGGAATTAAAGCCATATGGTGATAAAATCTGTGCACAGACATGGAACATGCAACACCTCCCACATCCACGTCTCTCCCAGCTCTCAGAAGTACCCTGTGGGATTTGCACTGTTATGCAGCAGTTTTGTGTGTGAGGAAGTAAATTTGTAAGGAGTGAAGAACTGCCCTGGATACAAAACTAGTGGCAGTAATGTTGGGGTTCAGTGCTGAGCCTCTTGGTCTTAATGGTCTCTATTCTAGAGCTGTGTAGCACTATTGCTTGGGTAGCAGAGCTGTGACTGCCAATAAAGATGAGAAAGTCTGGGGCGGCTGAGCGGAAACCAGGGCTCAAAGCCACCAACCACCATCTGCGCCAGCTGTGCTGTGCCGACTGACGTGTCTACCATTCTCCAACACTAACAGGGATGTGCCAATGAATGAACAAGGAAGGAAGGATTTCATCCCCATTTCACACAGTAGCCACCGAGTTCATGTTCATGTTAGCCTTTAAGGGGTTTCAGTCATCAACACAAATTTGTTTTTTAATACTTTCAAGGCGAGAGTCAACAGCACGGTGACCACTTGGACTCTGTGAACACAACTTAGTTTCATCTCTGTCCATAGCTAAACACCCTCTCATTATTAACCTGCGCTGTTTGAGTGAAAGCAAGGGTAGTCAGAGTTTCAGGTATAATAAGTTGTAAATGGTATCAGAAATGATACAAATGAGAGACCAAATGCTGTATGAGTTAGAAGGAAGAAAATATCATCTTATTAGGTCAGTGGAGATTTTATGCAAAAATATGTTGGCATATTCCTATATATTAATAGTTGAGTTTGGAGAAGGTAAGTTTGATAGCAGAAGGGACCTTTAGACTAAGGACTATTGCTCCTCTGTCATCTAAACCAGGACACAGAAGAGAATCAAGGAAGCACTTCCACCATCATACCAACACAACAGACAAAGCTGGGATTGACCTCGGCAAACCTCGGCCATACAAAGCAAAGGGAAGGGTAGAGTAGTTCTTAGACTTGAGCAGGGAAGGGAAACGGGAAAACATAAAACTATGGAAATGCACTGAGACTATTGTAGAGGACATGGAGGGTCGGGCAGCGTTTGATAAAGTCTGATCTTCGCTAGTGAGAATAGTTCACTGTGAGATATAAGCAGGCCTGTCTTTCAGAGAAATACATTTGGTAGAAGAGAGTACGATAAATGAGTGGGTAGACAACAGACCTTGAAACGCTTTCTGAATATACCCAAGCTGTGGCCTCTCCCAGTAAGCCTTGCTTTGACAAAGCCTTTCTTGTTCACAGTGTAAATCAGGACAGCTCTGTGCGGGACTCTTTTTTTTTCTGCGCACATCTGATAAAACCAGGGGAAGACAAAATCCATCTAATGGGATATTTTCCTTTCAGTAATTTGGACTTGGGACGAGGGCTTGTGTTGTTGAACTATGGGAATTCACTTTTCTAGAATGTTTAAGGTGGGCCATGAGCAAAAGGATGGGAGATAAGTTTAGAAAGTTGGTGTGTGGAGAGAGAATAGTGCTATAAATGTGCAAATGAAGTAGACGTAAGACACGCGTGTTTGTGTGTGCATGCGCATGTGTGTATGCAAGTGTGAGTGTATGTATGCATGTGTGTGCACATGTGTGTGCACATGTATGCATGCATGCGTGTGCGCATGTGCACGTGTGTGTGCATGCGTGTGTGCGCATGTGCATGTGTATGCATGCATGCGTGTGTGTGCATATGTGCATGTGTATGCATACATGCGTGTGTGCATGCGTGTGTGCATGTGTATGCGTGCATGTGTATGTGCGTGTGTGTGTGCGCACACACGTGTAAAGAGAACACAAAGGAGAGGTAAAGAAAGAGAAGAGGTCAGGTGCGGCACTGAGACCCTTGTGATAGTGATCTTATCCTCCATGTGGCCGCAGTAAGTTGTTTTTCTCTCTCTGACATGCATTTTTCCTGAGGTAAATGCACTTGTTTTAGATGGAATATGGAGCATTCCCCAGTAGGTTCGCTTCCTGATTTCTACTCTGCACTTTGAACGCTGGAGAGATTGCCTTCTCACAGCAACCCCTCAAGGTTTTAAGCCCACGTCCTTTCCTGCAAATCCTTTCTCTTCAGGCTAAATGTTTCTGCCTTTGCAACACCTGTTCTGTCACCTGTTTCTTGTGGAAACAGAAACTCAGAATTGAGTACCTTATTTCAAGAGACTTCTAGGCAGTCAAAAAGTATATTTTTTCATGTCTTAAATATTATTTTTTTTTACAACCTGAGCACAGTTTCCCTTCCCTCCTCTCCTCCCGGTCTCCCCTCCCCCTCCACCTCCCCCCATCCACTCTGTTTCTTTAGAAAAGGGCAGGCCTCGCAAGGATATCAAGCAACCACAGCATAACAAGTTACAATAAGACTAGGCACCTCCCCTCATATTAAGGTGGACAAGACAACCCAGTATGAGAAAAAGGGCCCCAAAATTGACAAAAGAGTCAGAAACAGCCCCTACTCCCACTGTTGGGAGTCCCAGAAGACCAAGCTACACAACCATAGGATATATGCAGAGGGCCTAGCTCAAACCCATGCAGGCTCCCTGGTTGTCAGCTCAGTCTCTCTGAGCCCTAGGAGCCCAGGTTAGTTAGTTCTGTGGGTGTTTGCTTGTGATGTCTTTGACCGTCTGGGTCCTACAATCTTTCCCCTCTTCTCTTCCAAAGGATTCCCTGAGCTCCACCTAATGTTTGGCTGCGGGTATCTGCATTTGTTAAAAAAAAAGAAGTTTAACCTGTTTTTTTTCTTGTATCTCTTATGTACCAAGGCAAGAAAATTAATGTTTATTGTATCCAGGCCTGTTGTAGAATATTATTTTAACTAGGCAAAGATGTGTTACATTTGTTTATGCTGTGGGATATTAATTAACTGTGTAAAGGCATGTGACTTTTATTTATGCCACATTTGTTTAATTATGTAAAGATGTGTTTCTGTTTCACCTTGCCTGCCTAAGGCACCCAGTGGGTTTAATAAAAAGCTGAACAGCCAATAGCTAGGCAGGAAAGGGATAGGCAGGGCTTTCAGACGGAGAGAAAAAGCAGGAGAAGAAATCTAGGCTCAGAAAGAACAAGACAGAGAAGGAGAGAGGAGAGAACAAGGTAGATGCCTGGGACCAGCCAGGCAGCTGTCAGCTAACAGACACGGAGTAGGACATACAGAAATAAAGGCAAGAAGCCCCGAGGCAAAAGGTAGATTAAGAGAAACAGGTTAGTTTGAGTTATAAGAGCTAGCCAGAAACAAGCCTAAGTTAGGCCAAGCATTCAAAATTAAGAAGTCTCCATGTTGCGGTTTGGTAACAGGTTGCTGGTCCAAAAGAAAAAGCCTGCTACACAGGCCTCTGCAGCTATGGAGCAGCTAAGGGGTGGGAAGAACTTATAACATGTTCTTAAACAATAATATGGATGCAGAAATGTTTATCAACATCTCTCCCTAAATAAAAGGTATAAACTCACTAGGAGAGGATCCTTTACTATTTTTGTCTAAGAAAATGACAAGATTTTTGAAAGTGTAGAACTTTTCACACGACCATGAGGGTGTGCTGGAGATACTGATAATGAAAAATAGAAGGAGTTTAGTCCTCAGATTCCACTGCCCAGTTGGTAGACACTATACAAACTGCCACCACTACCCTGTCTGTTTCATGGGAAGGGAGAAGCTCTTGTATGTATGGCAATACCATGCATCTTGCTATTTCTTGCATGCTGATATCAATAGCTAATAAACTATTAAGTTTTGCATGTAACACTTTTTATGACATTTGGCGCAGCACACATATGTCATGGCATTCATGTGGAGGTCAGTGGACAGTTTGGGAAGTTAATTCTTTTCCTTCCATCACGTGGGTCCTGGGGATAGAACTCAGGTCTTCAGGCTTGGTGTAGAACCTTAACCAGCTGAGCCATGTTACTGGCCCTACATATTATGCTTTCTTTTCTTTTTTTTTTGTTTTTTTGAGACAGGGTTTCTCTGCAGCTTTAGTGCCTCTTCCTGGAACTAGCTCTTGTAGACCAGGCTGGCCTCGAACTCAAAGAGCTCCACCTGCCTCTGCCTCTTTAATGCTGTGATTAAAGGTGCGTGCCACAACCGCCCAGCAGATATTATACTTTTATAAGTATAATTTAAGATTATATTGGCTTTAAGTCATTCATAGTCTCCAACCACAGTCCTAGTGAAGTTAACCCTAGTCCCAGATATGTATTTAGTAACAAACATTCATGGTTTCTGGCTTCGAAACACAGCAACAATCCATGTTTGTTTGTTATACCTGATTTTCTTTCTTCTTCTGCAAGAACTAAAGGATGGGGAAAAAAAATCTGTCCTGAATGATTTGGCATAGAAAAGTGTGGCAGAAGATTTTCAAGGTTTGGAGATTGTTTTGTAGTGCAGGATAATATAGAAAGTTAGCCACAGTTTGGACACAGCTTTCTTCTAGCGGGGACAAAACAGTTTGTCCTCAAACAGGTAAGACATAGCACATCATAAACACAAGCATGCTTTGGCCTCTCATATTTCAGTGTCTTCTGAATGGTTCATATTCATGTCACACAGAGACATGAAGTGACTCCAAAAGGGTGGAAGTGACATTATTGTCGTGTGTCTGTTAGATTTATAAGAGCTAACGATGACCCCTTTACCAGCTCTGATTCCCTGTGGCCCATGCATGGCATGGAGTAGGATATAAGGAAATCCCAGTGTCCAGAAAGAGGAGCCAAGAGGCCAACTATCAAGACAAGGATAAGTCAAATCGAAGATCATCACTCAGATTGTGAACAGCTAAGTATATCAAAGCCAGAGGAGCAACAGGAGGCAATGATATAGAGAAAAAGCAGCCTTCAAATAAAGGCTATGAGAAATGATGATGGGCACGCTTTTAATCCCGGCACTTGGGAAGCAGAGGCAGGCAGATCTCTGTGAGTTTGAGGCCAGCCTGGTCTACAGAGCGAGTTCCAGGACAACTGGGACTGTTGCAACAGAGAAACTCTGTCTGGGAAAAACAAAACAAAACAAAGAGAAATGATACAGCTCAGAACATAGCTGCAGGCTGGAGAGAGGTGACGGACCTACTAGTTTGCCTTCTGTAAATTTTATTTATTTATTTACTTACTTACTTATTTATTTACTTATTTATTTATTTATTTGCCATCTCTTATTGCTCTGAAGCTACCTGGGCAAAAAGGAGAAGGGCAAGGGATGATGGGTAATTAAGAAAGCAATGCCCCCTGAACAGATTGAATTAATCAGCTAGAAATTAAGTTTTAAACAAAAGTACACTGTGTTATTTAGAAGGGACATTTTTCAGTCTTTATTTGGAGAAATAGGAGCTTGTAATGAAATTGCATTTCTCAGTGTAATTATATCTAGCTTACAATGTGTGCACCTTTAAGCTCCTTTAAGTATTGAATATTTGACTCAAGAGAATCGAGTGTACAGATGTCTACGAGTGTTCTAACTATAAGGATTTATCCTATGACTGTGAGGTGGCCTGGCATTTGAACAAAACAGTAAAAGATGAGCATGATTTTAATGAGCGAGAAAGAAATGGTGGAGAGGGATAATTTCTTTTAAAAATGGAGACTGGATGAGAGGAACTAGCCCAGAGTATGAAAAGGGAATATTCTGTTATCTGGGGCAGATATCAGTTGATTGGACTGCAACATTTTCACATGGGAAAGGTGTATAGTAAAAATAAAATGGCACCATTCCCTGAGTGGCAGCAGTGGGCAGTGGGCCATGTGGAGCAGTGGGTCCCCATGCAGTGGGTGAGAGACAGAGATGGATAGGTACACCATGCAGAGTGAGTTTGGATATTTATTTAGTGGGTTATGGAAGGGAAGAGGAAAGGGAAGAGGGAGGGAGAAAGGGGATGAGGAAAGAGAGACAGAAAGAGAGAAGAAACAGAGAGAGAGAAGGGGGGAAGAGAGGAGCCATGGCAGCAGCTACCTCTTTGGGAGAGAGACAGAAAATGGAGGAGCTCAGGCTGGAAGCAGAAGGAAGATCCACTTGCCTTGATGGATGGGGAGGGAGTGGGTGTGGCTTGTCTCTTAAAGGGACAGGAAAGATCATTGCTAAAGGTCTTTGGGAAGAACGTTTCTCGAACCCAATTTTCTTTAACCCATGAAATAAAAAAGAAAAAAAAATACATAGGCATGGATAGAAAATGGTCTCTTATCCTTAAGCTGACCGAGCCCCAGCTCCCCAGACATGGGCGCTAGCCCTGTAAGCTACCCCTGCCCTCCATGGCAACAGAGGGCGTCATGCAGGCTGTTATGGCCCTGGCTGTGAGAAGTTCCTGAACATTTTGGGGAAGAGGGTTCTAATTTATATGCCCGCTGAATGCCAGGAGAAATGGCGCAGAATAGAAGACCCTGTAAATATCAGTGCAATCATTCAGGAAGAACAGAACCAGGGCGTAGCTCTTGGACTATACCCACGGGGTTATTTCTGGTGTCCTCATGCCTTGAAAATGGGCTGAGGGATTCTTGAATGAACTCTTTAAGGAAGGAGTAAACCGATGAAGGCAGCCAGCACAGAATGTCACAGGATGCTCCATGACAAACATGTTTTTTAAGTCTTGTGGCACAAATTGGTCATTAGACTTTAAAGGAGTTTTGAGCTCCTTTGGATCCACAGAGACCAGGTGCAGGGCCGCCATGTAAATTCTCAGTCGTGCAATTAGAAAATGAATCTGTTGCTGGGAGTGAAGACAGGAATGCAGATTGACAGGTTTTGAGGGAAATCAGAGATGCAGTGCAAATTATCTCACAGCTCACGCCACTCCTCTTCAAAGTGGCTGAAACTTCCAGTGGAGACATGGGATCTTTTTCCATCTTGTGTGCGGACCTCTCTTGTTTTATTTGTAGACTTTTTTTCTTCCGAGCACTGGGCTTGAACTCAGCAGTTAGAGTCTAAAACTGAAGAATACATGGATGTGGTGCTATTTACTGGAACCAGTGATTTATTTTATTGCCTAAACTGCAGGTCCTTTAATATGTTTCCTAAGAAGTCATCTGATTTGGAAAATTGTCCCCAAAATAAAACTGGAGGACTACGCCAGTTAGAGTTAAAGCGGATGAATAAGTACAACGGTCTTCAGGAGCACTTTCACTAATAGAAAAATCGGTGTCTGCTAATCCATACTCACTACGTGTTGAAAACAATATTTAAGTGGTTAGTTTGAAGATAAGCCAGCATCGTAGCCTGTGGGTCTCGGTCCTGTTGGTAATGAGAAGAATGAAGTGGAATAGAGCCCAGAAAGCGGGTTCAAGGAAAGGTCTGGTTTTATGTGTGTTTTAAAGAGAGACCTCATACCAGCAACATTACAGCTCTTGCCACAGCCTGGTCAGTGCATGGAAGCCATGAGAGAAAAGCAGGGAAGAGGCCTGGCTTGGCAATTGACCTTAGGGGTACAGTCTCCAGCCAGTGGACGAGCCTCCAGCTCTCAGAGATCTTCCTTTAAAAAGCTTCTGTCCGATGGCGTCAACCCTGACCTCAATGTCAAGGGACTCACATTCTTGTTATGACTCTGTCTGTGGCTAACCATATGTCCCCGGGAAAGTCATTTAGCGTCTGCTTTGGTTTCCTGTCTGAATACCTGACCCTCCTGCTTTATGGGGATGTTGCAGAAGCGAGCGGAGGGAAAGTATGAGAGAAAGCTTTGTATTCTCCTAAGAAACGTGCTCTGTGCTTTCGGAGGATTATTATTAATACCCCCAGACTGAAGACCATAGGCTAGGCAGAACAATAAACAGACTTGTTGAAATTATCCATAGTATCCCACTCTGACGAAGGTCTCATCGGACGCCGTCAGCACCTAACCATCTCCAAATATTTCTCCAAATATTTAAGCAGTAATCTTATGTGATTGCTGGTTTGGTAATGCTTAAAAAGAAGCAGATAAAGATAAAAGTCATATGATCTAGGAGCAGCTTGGTCCAAGGATAGAACTGGGTTTTTGTTTGCTTTTATAATTTAGAACAGAATTTTAGAAACTTCTACCACCACCAGGGCTAGCACCCAAATAACTGATTAAACAATGGGACAGCAACTAAATGCCACCTGACGCCAGATTGCTGAGCTTAACCTAAGGTCCACAAACAGCCAGAAACTATTAGTCCTCAGAGGACCATGGTGTCCTTTGTATCTTCTATTTGTGATGAGTGGCTGAGTGCAATTCCTAAGCTGGGAAACCTGAGAAAATAAACCCATGAGAGGCTGAAGACCTCAAAATAAAGCTGTGCAACCTGAGCCCTCGGCAGTTAAGTTTATATTAACAGTGATTAAGTACTAGGTTCATATAAGGGGCTGTAATTTCATCAAGAGGCATAAAAATAGTGATTATCTTTTTTCTTTCTTTCTTTTCTTTCTTTTTCTTCTTCTTTTTTTTTTTTTAAAAAAAAAACCTTACTGAATTAGGCAGATTCACTGTTTTTTGTTTGGTCAGTTGGTTGTTTGTGTTGTTGTTGCTGCTGCTCTTTATCCAGAGCTGGAAACTGAGTCAAGGCCCTTGCTCAAGCAAGAGCACATGCTTGACCACTGAGCCATCCCTCAGCCATATTTAATGCTTTTTTTCTGAGAAAAGAAGAAGAAACCGAAGGGTTAGGAAGCTGGGAATAAGTCTAGTTTGGTGAATGGTGGACCAAATAGAAGCTAATAATAAATGAATTCTTAGGTTGTCTGGCACATCCCCTGAATCTGTGCCTGTGATCTGTAGAGTGACAATCCAGAGAAGAGGGACGGGACGCTGTCCCTGTCTGTGCTCCATCAAGGAATCATTGGTAAAGTTGTGTTTACCCTCATCAGCTGGGAGGGACTTGGGTGATGGCCTCTGGGGTAGTCCTAGCTTTTCCTGTCTGGCTAACTGCTGTTTGCTTGGGGAGAGTTCAGATCCTTGTAGCCTCTTCTCTGCAGACCTCCAGGACAGGAACACACTCTCTCCATCTGTGTCTTCATCCCCCACCCCCAGCTTGTGTCCTGTACTCATGACACCCACTTTTTCAGACTTGCCTGGCCTCCCTTTCTTGTAGCCCCTGAAAGGATGAGTTCGACTTTCACTTTTAGGGTGGCTGTTTTCTCTGTCCCTGTCACCTGAACTTCCTCTCTTAGTTCCAGCCTTTCTCTCTTCTTCACACCCAGCGAATGCCTCAAGCTTTGGGCTTCTTCCCTCTTCCCGGTGTCCTAGGTAGCATCTGGGTCACTTGGGGCATTTGACTCAGTTTCACTCCTAGTTGCTTTAATCAACCTTGACTGTGGTCTTCTCCTCCAGCCCAAGTTCTGATCCCATGATGATGTCCCATGACATCATGAGATGATACAATATGAAAACACCCAAATTGCACTTCAAAGCTTATATGGCATAATCCCAGTAGGGACAGTTAAGAAATATATTACATTGTTCACAGTAGCTAGTTTAATCAATGTCAAATTGAATTGACCGCACGGTTCTCAAAAATAGGACTCTCATTGTATTCCCCTTTGCATCTAAAGGACCCAATGGGATTTTTAGCACCTAATATATTCTTACTAAATACAAAATTAATACATTACACAGGCACTACCTGAGGTAATTTTATTCCTCAGCTGAGGCAAAGTAGGTTTATTTGCAAGCAAACTTTGCAAACAAGACATAGTCATGTAACAATGGGGATGTGTTCTAAGAAATGAGGCGTTAGGTCACTATATCACTTTGTGGACACTGTGGGTTGTGACTATGCAAATGAAGACGTCCATGACATTATCAAATGATATAACCTGTGCAGTCAGTGGTCTATAAAGTCCCTGTTGATTGACACATGGCTTTGTTTGTTCTGAATGAAGAATAGTGAAGTGGCATCCTATGGCTTCATGTAACCTTTTCTGGGGACTCACTATGATTAAGTCATGCATCTGATTCTCTTCTTCTTCTTCTTCTTCTTCTTCTTCTTCTTCTTCTTCTTCTTCTTC
>LOEQ01000110.1:131130-143028 GCA_001685075.1 Bramus lutescens | reverse complement strand
GAGGGGAGGAGTTGGAAAATTTTAATTAAAAAAAATCCCTGAAAGTTAAAAGAATAATAGGACTGCCAATTTTAGAAAATGTATACTTTTGTTTTTCCATAGTAGCACCAATTATACTTCAAACAGATGATCACACAGCTAATTAAGCTAATATTATAACTCTGTAAATCTTTAAATGCTGAAAAATGAGGAGCAGCAAGAAGGCTAGGTGTGTAAATGTCCTTGCTGCCAGTGATGAGTTTGTTCCCCTGGAACCACACTGTAGAAGGAAAGAAGTGACTACTGCAAGTTGTCCTTTGACCTCTACACCACCACTGCGATATAGGCCCCTCCCCCAAATAGGTTATCAACTCTTACCAATAAAGTATCCTGGTACTGAATCAGTTCAAAACAAATAATTCTGGGTGTAACAACGCTGGAATGTATTCAAGGAGCTTAAACAGTCATTGATAATTGAAGCACAGAACTGTGGGTAGGAAGAAACTGTAACTTACACCTACTGCAGTTCTCGTTTTTTTCCACGTTTGTGGGATCAAGTCTCAGGACGCTCCACGGTGCCTTTTCATTCTCACGTAGCTGATCTGGTCAGATTCTAATCAGTCCTCCAAGATGGGCAGAATGTTCCATTTATTTTCTCTTCTAAGAATTAATCTAGTTCAAAATGTTCTGAAGATTTGGGCAAAGGTCTCAACTAGTTTGGGATCAAGAGACAGGCAGGAAGAAGATTCTGGGTATACTCTCCAAGGAAGGCACAAGGTTTTTCACTCTTAATTCTGGCCTTATTTCTGTTCACTTAGGCAATTAATTCTCTGACATATTAGACTCTCCAACTGGACTTTGAGCAGCATACCCTGTACTTTAGGCTTCTATCAAATATCTCAAGTGGAGTTTGATGAGAAAAATAAACACCAGGGTTTGTCTAGGTAGAACCTAGAAGCCATGAGATCCTTGGGCTTCTAAGGGATGCTCAGCCTAACCAGAGGCCTTTGGGGTGCACTGGTCTGCACTTGGAGGGAGTTGGGTGGCTTGAGGAAGGGTCCAAAGTTTCTTCTCCTCTTCCCTTTGAGTCTGTCCTGATGAGCCAAGGGAGGGCAGTGGAGAGAAACCCCTGGTGTAGTTTTTACAGCCACAAAATTTCCATTTCTCGATGAATACAGGGCATGTGTGCAAAGGCCCAGTCAGGAAGAGCAGTGTAAGAACAGAAATGTAACTGAAAGGAAGAAAGGAGCAGTTTGAGACACATCGGTCACCTGGGAAGTGACAACAACTGGTCCATCGTCCACAAAGTGTCGAAATGGATTGCCAGACATTAGAAGCTCTGCTTAACAAATGGAAACATACAGCAACCGAAAGGCTCGGGGGCTATGTGGGAAGGTAGGGGGGCAGAAGTTTTCAGATGTAATATACTCACCAACCTATTGCTAGTTCTACTGAAGGATTGTAGTTGTGGCGATTTAGGTGTCAGGAAAGACCCACAGAATCACAACTTCTCCATGTTTGCCCAACCCATGAGTTCTGTATGCCTCGAAAAAGGCTGATGTGGATATAGTGTTGATGTAACAAGGGTGGTATAATTTTAGCTCAGCGGAATTTCCACTTAACCTATAATTCATTTTTTAGAACCTACCAGTTTCTTTTCTTATATGAGCTGACCTTAAATGAGCATTTGGGCAGCAAAGCGACGTTCACATTCTGGGCAGCTGTCCCGTTCACAAACAGTCTCACGTTTTACTGACCTTTCGTTCATTCCTTTTTGATTCTTTGACCCTCAAATGCTCCTCCAGGAAACATAGTGGGTTGGAAGGTAATTTCTGCAAGTAGAAAACCTGTCTGAGAAAGAAGGCTAGAGACCACGGCGCACAGAGCAGTGGCCCAGTCAATGTCAGTCAGTCCCTTGGTGAGAGAGCGCAAGGACACAGTGAAGCCTTCTGTTTAGATTCTCTGTTTTAAACGCTCAGCATGTTTTCAAATCAGTAGCTCTTCGTTTGCTTTGTGTATATGAGAGTAGAGATTGAATCAGTCTCTGATAGTTTGCAAACGAGTACCCTTACTATTGTGTCTGTAAGTATGTCTAAACACATACATACAACAATGGTAAGACTAAATAATGCTTCATTTGGAGGCATCATTCTTTGTAGCTCTTTTCCTTGGCAGAATGGTGTGTCCTCTACCAGTATGTTTAGTAAATGATCAGCTAGGCAAAAGTTACCTTCAAATAAGATATGATTGTATTTTTATACCAAGTAAATGCTTTCATGTCTCCTGTACACATTTAGAAACCTAAATCTCATGTTCTAACTTTGGATATTTATGAACACTTTTCCAAATAATCATTTTGTATAGAAAGCTACTTAAGCAAACACATTCTCAGCGGCTCCATAACCTGTTGATGCCCTGCTGGTCTATCAGAAACTAAACTCTTAATGCAATGGCCTGGAGGCATAAAGAGAACGTCCTTAAACGTGTTTTTTTTTTTGCAGCTAGGAGGTGGGGGTGGGAAGAAAACAGAAATCTAAATCAAATGTATATTGTGCATTTTATTAAGTAGTTTTAAATATGAGAATAACTCTAGCAAAATATTCTTGATATACTATGCATTTAACATTATACAATACTCAAAGGGTCTGGTATCGTCTACATTCATTGGCCAATGAGTAGGAACCTAACATATTAGACACTTTACAGACTGAATCATGAGATATAGTTTGAATGTTTATTTTAGCTGAATTCATACAACTGCTCACTGTAATTGTTTTTTATCTTATAGCTTCTTGGATGCAAATAATCCTACCTGGGTTCAGAATCTCCCATATTTGACCTAATCCAGTTTCTTAAAAGCCAACTCAAGAAGCTCAGAATGTCTATCGCTGACTACCAGCTTACTGTATCCTTAAGCTCACTCCTTTAGAACCAGCTGCAGGTTTTCTCGAAAACATCATACACATTATCTGGAAAGGGTAAGAAATGGACATGTAAAACTCATTATCAACATGGGATGAAGCTGTATCGTTGCCTGCCCTTCCCCATTTTCCCAATTCCATGCATTCCTGCTTAAAAAAGACTTGCCTCTGTCTAAGTGCCTTTGCTCATTGAGGTGGGCAGCATCTGACAGGAAGGAAGTCAATATGTAAACATAGGGGTGAGGCAGAGCCTTGGAGGGTGTTCCTTCTCATCGGGGCGGGCTGCATAAAGCCTGGTGAATGAAGAGACGTGATTAAAGCTGATTATTGACAAGGTGAGCACATCTGACCTATTGAGAAGACAGAGGCTGGCTGGTGAGGATAGGTCCAAGTCATTGTTAAGGAAGCAGGCCCCGGACAGCTGTGTGGACAGCATGAAAGTAGCAAGCACCCTCATAAAGGAACATCAATAGACGGCAAAGTGAACAGGCCACAGTTTTGAGCTTTTTCAGTAGGCGCTATAAGCACAGCCAAGCGGCCTGGGTGCTGCAGACGCAGCAGAGCTGCGTAGGGGAAGAAGATCGGGCGATCTGAAATATTTATGTGTGTGATAAGACCGTGGAGCTTGCAGCGGGCGGTGAGGGTAAGAAGGGATGGATGCGGCAAGGGGAGGGAGGCCCGGGTCACTGCAGCACCTCCTCGGCAGTCAGTGAAGTCAGTGGTGCAGGTGGGAATTCAACTTAGCCACCCTGTTCTGGCGGGTAAATGAGTATTTTCTTTTTTCATGGCTGGATTAAATTACTTCCCCTAGGTCATTCAATTAATCATTGGGAGAGCAAGGAATAGAGTCCTTCTCAAGAAAGACCCTCATTTCACATCTGGAGCCGGCAAGCCAGGCTTCTACTCTCTGAAACACTGTATTTAATAATAAAAAAAAATCATTCCTTTCCCAAATCAATGATGTTTTGAGCTGCTCTGTACAGAATCTGCAAAATCCTTTCTCTTCTGTGTGACTTAGAACACAGATAGCCTAACTACATAGAACTACTATAAATTATCTTCTAGTTTATCTTTAATTGAAGAATTTGAAGTCTTTGTCAAAACTGCTTTGAACGCCCCTCCTCCCTGAGATTTCAACCTATTATTCTTGGGAGCTGGGGGAAAAATGAGCTACAGACCTGAGAAAGCCATGTGTGCGCAGTTCAGCTGCAGCACAAGTGACTGTGTGATATATTGCTCTTTGCACTAATAACCACAAAGCAGGTAGAGGCATGGCAGACTAATTTGGTTTATATGTCCAGCTGTAAGGCTAGACACTGCATCATTCTTCTCAGAAACCAGTGACTTTAGGCATGTGGAACTCGTAGTCATGACAACAATAAACTGGCTAGGAGTCTGAGTCAGCTCAGAAACTGCCTTGTCTCCATTACTTCCTGCTCATGGCCTGACTTTTCTTGCTCTCTGGGGCTGGGGGCTGGGGATTTGTGAAAGATCTATTGAACAGAGTTCCATTATAGGTTTAATGCTTAAAATGTCTGGGCTGAAAGTTTTGCTTGCACAGATGGCTGAGGGCTGAAGGGAAGCTAGATCAATCATTGTTATTGCAAATGACACAGTTATAAGGGCATACTCAAAGGTGAGCTGATTTGGAAAATAGGAAGAGGCAATGTAAAAATAATTTCTGTGAATAACATAAAAGCAGATATAGCAGATAATTTTTTAAAGAAATCACCACAGGGAATTATAGCATGATTCTGAAAAGATGTACCCCAAACATGCCTCAAACAATAGCAAAACATGTTAGGACAGAAAACTGAACATGTGTGGGTATATATGGTGCTTTTAATTCTGAAAAGAAATAGTTAGCAGATGCTCATGGGAAAATCCACATATGATTTTATTGTGTTCCCATGTGCTGCAGGGAGTCATATGACGACTTTGAGAGAGGGCATAGCTCAATGGTAAGAGTGTAAAACCCATGGTCTGATGATTGCTTTTAAATGCCAGATGTAATATTTGGAGAGCATAGCCAAAGGCTTTTGATACTCAACCTCGAGGAGAGATCATACAATTTTCACTATAAACCTGTTGAGCTATAAAATGGAGAAAAAAAATCTTAGGCCAGTGTCTAGGACTATGCAAATATTCAGTAAGAGGGAGCCATCAACCAATACCCAATCCACTGATGGTGTTGCCATCTGGCATTAATTGAAATCTGTCTTTCACATGCTTCTATGCTTGAATGCTTTCTTGTTACAGCAGCATGATCATAGATATAGAAAGATCTTTTCATAGATATGATCATAGACATGGGAAGATTTTTTTCACAGATATGATCATAGACATGAGAAGATCTTTTCACAGATATTATCATAGACATGGGAAGATTTTTTCACAGATATGATCATAGACATGGGAAGATCTTTTCATAGATATGATCATAGACATGGGAAGAACTTTTCACAGACATGATCATAGACATGGGAAGATCTTTTCATAGATATGACTATAGACATGGGAAGATTTTTTTCACAGATATGATCATAGACATGAGAAGATCTTTTTATAGATATGATCACAGACATGGGAAGATCTTTTCACAGACATGATCATAGACATGAGAAGATATTTTAACAGACATGATCATAGACATGGGAAGATATTTTCACAGACATCATCACAGACATGAGAAGAGAAATACACCAGAGGAAGGGGAGCACGAATTGAACATTCCCACACTAGCTCCGAATAGGGTATAATAAGGTGTTCTTTATTCAAGAGAAACTCATGGATCACAGGGATGAACAGGAGTGGAATCCAACATCCAGGTGTGATGAGTAGGGAGAGAGAGCTAGCATGTGGCTGACCTGCACACTTTTTGGTAGCCAAGGCCACACCCAACGTGGTCCAGCCTCTGAAAGGTCATTGGCTGAAGGAGGTTCCCGATCAGACAATGGGAAGATCTTTTTATAGACATGGGAAGACCCCCCCCCCTCTTTTTTACTCCTGGAGAAATGCACAATCAATATTAACATCACAGTTTTCTGGATTTATAGTTTGCCCTCAATAACCTGGATTAAAAGATGGGGATTTAAAGAAGGGAGGATACTAATTACTAACATAAAAGGTGATTTGGGCTTTGTAATTTTTCACTGACCAGAGTTCCTCCATACACAAGAAGTAACAGATTCCAGCATCAATTACATCTCCTATCCCTTACCCCAACAGCATGGGTATATTTTATTCTCAGGCCTATTATCTAGTAATTTAACTCTCATAAACCAACAAGCAGAGAAATAAAACATAGACCAAATCCTAGGTAGAATCAAATGCTCCCTCCCTTTTCTATGCACTAAGAAATGGGATGATTACCTATCCCAGAGATCAGCCTGACATAACATAGAGGCAGCTGTGAGGCCAGGTCTGTTCATGATCTCAGACAGTACAGTTCACCGTGCGAAAGTATGGTGGATCACATTTGGTTTGAGAAATCATGGTATACAAAGTGTGCTTTGTGTGTATGTGTTGTAAGAATTTAGTAACATCGCTGATTAAATTTCTCTTTTCATTGTTCTCAATGGGAAACTACAATTTATAGCAAGTAGATTCATTTTCTAAGATGAACAATCAGATACTTTTTGGTCTCAGAAAGTTTGTGAAGGAAACAGTTTGTGCATGTGCCTCATTCACATGAAATAGTTAATATACCTTTAGGAAGAGAGACATACAGAAATATTCTATAATGACAATAGTTTGGTGTACATTTAAACTGATTCAGTTGCTGTGATAGTCTGTAAACACTCTCACATTAGGCACTAGAACATATAAAAGGTATCTGTAATATGTAATTATACTGCAGAAAAGATTAAATTGTGTAAGTGAGTTTTCTGACTATTCCAGTGCTGTTAAGAGCCATAACCACAGGAGG
The DNA here is from genome assembly GCA_001685075.1 of Bramus lutescens. Taxonomy (NCBI): domain Eukaryota; kingdom Metazoa; phylum Chordata; class Mammalia; order Rodentia; family Cricetidae; genus Bramus; species Bramus lutescens. The sequence continues at coordinate 136,200 of LOEQ01000110.1, read as the reverse complement.
CTTGAGAGAAGACTCAGTGGTTAAGAACGCTTGCTGTTCTTCTAGAGGACCTGGGTTTGTTCTACTCCCAGCACCCACATGGCAGCTCACAACTGTCTGTAACTCCAGGTCTAGGGGATTGACACTTTGACACAGACATGCATGCAGAAAAAATAACAATGCAAGTAAAATAAGAACAAATAAAGTTTTAAAAAGAGCCACCACCACACACTTGTAAAGGAAAATTGTAATATTATTATAATTGTCATACACAATGGACTTACATTGAAAGTTGTAGATGGACTTTTCTATCTCACCAGCAGCTCCCAGATAGCCACACCGATACTTAATGTTAATTGTAAATGCTCAGGCTTATTACTAGCTAACTCTTATATTTTAAATTATATATATATGTATATACATATACATACATACATATGTATAGTCTATGCTCTGCTCTGTGACTTGGTACCTTTTCTCAGTATCATAAGTTCATCTCTATCTCTCCACATCTCCTCATGATTCTGAGACTCCTCCCTCCTTCTTCATGGCATTCTTTTTGTCTGCAAGTCCCTCCTAACTTCTACCTGTCCAGCTATTGGCCAGTCAGCTTCTTTATTAAACCAATCACATCAATATATATTCATATAGTGTAAAGGAATATTCCACAGAAAGTTTTTCACTGTCTTTTGAATAAGTTGAGTTAAAAGACCACCAAAGTTTGGAAGAACTTCGACTTTTAATGAGCTCTCATAAATTCATAAATATTGGCTCCTCTAAGGCCTCCAAGCTGTGAGGAAAATCTTTAATAAAGCCCAAGCTGTTTCCTCCTAAGTTTCACTATTTAGTCTATGCAAAGATAAATCTTCTGAAGATTCTGAGTCTTTAAGCATACCCAGAGGAAACAACAGTTTCCAGAAGTTTCTTCCCAGAATAAGTCTCTCTTCAATATTGGTAAGCTTTTTTTTCATTGCTCGCAAATGCTTCTGATAAAGGAATTTTGAGTAAGGGAATTGAAACAATTCAAAAATAAATCTATTCCTTTATATGTAACAGAAGTCTGGTTCATCAAATATGGCTTAGTGGCTATGATTTGGCTAAGTGCAGAGAGGCCCCTGTTTTCCTTGGAGGGTCTATAGGGATGTTTATAGAAAAATGGCAGATTCTTCCTCCTTAGAGTTCTCAGGGGATCAGTTCCAAGAACCAGGAAGAAATAGCATTCAGGGCCACAAATACAGATGTAGGCAAACTTCTATTCCACACCAATGTTGCATGTTTGCTTTTTTACTATCTGAGTATTTTCCCAATAGTTACAATAAATAATCAATTAGTAATTGGTAAAAATCCAAGTTCTTTGGTGTGTAATGTCATTTTCCTAATTTTGACTGCAACTAAAAATGTATTTTTTATTTAGTTTACAATGGACTTTCTGCAAAGTTAGCAGTGGGGATTCCACGTTTCTCTGTAATTTATGAGGTGTTGAACAGCAATAGCTGAGCTGACTGTAGGGTAGATAAGCAAATGCTTTCATGTCATTTAATGTGCATTCAGTTCCTAAACATATTCCATATTACAATATGATTATGTTCTAAACACAGTCAAATGACTTCTCTGATGTTTTCTTGTTAGTCATCTGTCAGTTTTAACAGTTGAGAGAGAAACGGAATGGGGGTTGCCTTTTCTTCTCACTGACCCTTACGTATTCTGATTATTCTTGAACCAGCAGCTTAAGGACAGATGCAAAAGTGATGAGAATTCGATTTAGTTTAGCTTTTGTTATCAGACACCCACAAGGAAACAAAGCTTTGATCCACTTCCTTGGGAAGATAATCCCCGTGATTAGGTGGAGATGTGTGCAACGGTAGCTACAGGGATACACAGCTTTAATCGCAAGGTGCTGAATGCTTAAGCCAGTTCAGGTTCTTGGCAAAGAGATTTAAAGAAAGAGCTAAATAATTATACTCTTCGTAGGCTTTGTTTTCTGGAATAAGTTTTGAATAACTCTCCTTGCTCTTTTACAGTTTAATGAGGATGCTTAGGAAAATAGATTTGGATTTACTTGGAATGTTGCAAAATTGATGACTTTTGTAGTTCTCAGCAGGGATATTTAAAAGGCTTCTTTTGATGAGTGGGCAGGTTGGCCCGTGCTTCCTACATTCAGTTTGCCTCTGAGTGAAGGCTAACCACAAGAAATAGTGAAATAATTATTCTTAAACTGAAAATTCTCGTTAAGAATGCTTTTAGAATTATCAGTTGCATTTTTAAAATTTACTTGTGCATATGTTGATGTGTGCATGTGCACAGCATGCGCACGGAGGTCAGAGGTGAATTTGCAGGTGTGGTCCTTCCACCACGTGGATCCCAGGGATAAAACTCAGAAGGCAGGTGACTTCATCCACTGAGGCATCTTATATTTTCCCATAAACAAAGACTTTATATTTCAGGACCCACTAAATCTGAATACAATCCTTATTCATTGGAAAATGTTCTTAAAGTAAACACATTTATTTTAAAAAAGAAATGACTCAGTATTGCTAAGAAAATATGAATTGAGTTCATACATATCTAAGTCAATTTTATTACCAGATTAATTCAAATAGTATGTATCATCTTTCCACTTGCATACTGCATTATAACAAAACTGTGTCTCAAAAAGGAAAAGAAGAAAAAAACAAAACCATGTTTTTTTTCCTTCCTTTTTCTTTTGGAACTTTTGGGAAACCCTGTTTTCTCTGTGTAATCCTGGCTATCCTGGAACTTGCTTTGTAGAACAGGCTGACCTCAAGTTCACAGAGATCTGCCTGCCTCTGCCACCTAAGTGTTGGATTACTTAGGTGTGCATGAACACCACCAGTTTCACATAGATTTTTTTAGAAAGTATTATTGATTGATTGATTCTGTATGAGGTATTATCTGTATGTACATCTACACTAGAACAGGGCATTGGATCCCATAGGACTACAGTTATAGATGGTTGTGAGCCAGCACATGAGTGCTGGGAATTGAACCCAGGACCTCTGGAAGAGAAGCCAGTGCTCATAACCACTAAGCCATCTCTCAGCCCCACCACATCAATCTGAATATATGAAGTATGAGCAAAAAGAATGCAGCTTTGCTATCTGAGCGAAATCTTCATTCTTGATTTAAAGAAGTTGTAAACATTTCAATCACAACCTATCGGGGAACAAATGAGAAATCTCAGAGTTTCATTCATAGTTTTAAATAAGCTGATGTGTAAAACAAATATCGGTGTCACCTGATTTTTGTTTACAGTTAATTATTGGTTGTTGATGTATTAGCAACTTGATAGTGCCTCAGGCTTTGGGGTCTGTGTTAATTATCACGAGTTCCCACTATCCCTCCCTTAGGGGGTAAGACTCTCTTTTCAGCTGTGACTGACACATTACAGGACCCGGTTTTACTATCTTGAAAAAGCACATGTTCCAAACCATGTAAAACTGAGCCTTCAGAATGTCATCTTGGTAACAAGGAGCATGGCAACTGGGCACCAGTTAGAAATGTCCACGTCGTCCAGGACAAGACACGTTCCATTTGACATTTTATTGAGATTCATTTTCCTAGGATTTCCTGGGGAAGTCCCTGGAAAATGTGTCATCATTTAAAGGGTCCTAACGATGTTTCCGTAGAATTCCATCAGACTTTCTAGCTAGACACTCATAAATTAGGAAGACAGTCAAGGCTGCTTCTATTGGCTCCCTCCAACAAAGACTATGGCTCGTGTTTATGCTATGCTTGTTTTTGTTTTTTTTTTTTTGGTTTGTTTGTTTTTTGAAAGCTGAATTGCCAAAATATTCTGGCATTAGAAGACAAAGAACAAATCCTATTTGTGATCGACTCCGAATATTCCCAGTTGTGGACTGTGTATATTCCTTTCCTCCAGAGTTTCCCAACTCTGCTCAAAAGTGGTTTACATTAGGGAATGACCTTGGACTTCTGTGTTTATTATTTAGCAACTGAAGATGATAAAAATCTCTGTCTGAACTAAGCATTTGGCGCAAATCCCTCCCTTTTCTCTTGGAAACTAGCCTTCAAACCGTCCATAACACTTGGATTGTGTGGGATGCCTCTTTTTGGTCTTGATCCATGCTTTTGGCCAGGAGTCCAGTGTGGTTGTAAAAAGTATAGGGTGTGGTGTGGCAGTGGGAGTGGCTGGTAGGTGTGGAGCCCGTGTGTGAACAGGAGAAACCAGGTGCCAGGTGGAAGGAGGCGAGTCTCATTCCCAGAACATGGGTGTATCCTCAACTCATAAGAAAAGAACCATAACTTCATTGATATGGGAAGTGCCAGCCCATGCCATGCCTTTCTGGAATTATCACATATAGTGGCTATTCCAGTATTTTTCTCTTTGTAGCCTAGAAATGGCAAACGACTGACTGTACCCAGATTCCTAGGTTAGCACTATAATAATCTACTTCAGGGTCACCCAGAGTCAGATCTTAGAACAGCTTGTGATTGACTCATTGACTCATGATGAGGGAAGGAGCTGGGGCCAGAATGTCAATCAACCAGATTGCAAAACACGCTGTTGGTGTCCACACTGTTTCTATGTAGCAGGGGATGTTCTTAGCTGTCGCCTGAAGCGCTGGGTAGCAAACTAGCCAATGAGGGGCTTTTCTGAGTGGTGGTTAGGTTAGTCAGCTACTTTAGACTTGGGAGTAGTGCCACATAGATGAAAATGGAGAAGTAATTAATGTGAAAAATTAATGTGTTCTGATAAGATTGGAAAGCAACCCAAGGGGTGGGGCCAAGGAACTTGGGTCTTGCTTTAGACTGGGCCACCAACCAGCTATGTGTCCTGAAGCAAATCAGATAATTTGGGTTTTCTCAGTTGCAAAATGAGTTGGAATTATTCATGCTTCAATAGTTAACGACATCTAGCACATTAAAGGAAGTGTGCACATGGCAATATCACACTCTCAGATGTAGACCCAGGCTGATAGCAATACATTAACATTGGCTGTCAAGGGAGGAGGTACTCGCTAAAGTGTTCATTTTGAAATTTAAGTTGCTAAAAAAGCATCTTCTTCTTCTTCTTCTTCTTCTTCTTCTTCTTCTTCTTCTTCTTCTTCT
>LOEQ01000110.1:107152-118164 GCA_001685075.1 Bramus lutescens | reverse complement strand
TTCCTTCCTTCCTTCCTTCCTTCCTTCCTTCCTTCCTTCCTTTCCTTCTTTTTTCTTTTCCTTTTTGTAATTTGCTCTAGGATGGCTTAACTAGGAGCTCTCCCCCTCTCCAAAATAAGAGCGGTGTTCTAGCTTAATCCCCCCCCCCTCCTGTGGTCTGAAATAAAGCCCATCTGCAGAACAAAGAGAATTATGAGCACACATAAAGGGCATTTTCTCGCTTTCTTGGTGATTTTGCACTGGAAGGACTCCACAAGTTTCCTTCTAAGGAATCGAACAGTGAAGAACCTATTGAGGAACGTAGTGACAACAGCTTGTTACTCTTTGGGATGTAATTGGAAATAACTACGAGGTAGGAAGTGAAATGACGGACGGGGCATCACAGTGATGCTCAAAGGAACTGAAATCCCAAATTAAATGTTTTCAGCACAGGTAGGGCCCAAGGAAACCTCGTCTGAAGATTTCGAAAAGCACAAAGAATTCTCCTTTGCAGGGAGCCAAGGTGATGGAAAAGATTGAGGGCTGAACAGGGATTCTTCTATGGCCTTGGGGCGGGGGGAGGGGGGTGTGAGCGAATCCTCCTCTTTTGTCAGAAATTTGTCCAAATGATGCATGGTTTGGATTTAACTTTTTCAGGCACCATATTTTATATTTACTTTTGCATTTGAAATGTGATCAGTCAAACATAAATATGAAGAGACCAGGACAGGCACTCAGAACACTCTCCAACTCCAGAAGAAAACACAGCCATGTTTTCATAACATCCTTGAATGCAGGAAATGCATACTTAATGGACTAGGGTGACTTCATGTAATCTGCCACCCACAGATAATTAATTAAGCTACTCAGTTAGTGTCAGGCAAACAAGTGAGTGTTAAAGGCTCTCAGGAGTGTGAGGCAGTGTCCTGTTTACATTTCCTGGACGGTTCAGTGAAGAGCTGCGGGAAGCATTGAAATGAAATCCGAGGAGCCATTTCAGGTTGTGGACCTCTCGAAATGTTAAGAGGGGCTATTAGCCCTCAAAGGCTGCTGGTCTAATCAACTTCAAATTGTGAGAAACAGCTGCCAGGGAGGCCTGTCTGTCAATGCAGGGGTGTCTGGGAGTTGACTGGAGGAGCTTACAGACTCTGAGGCTCATCATTGCCAGAAGGAAAATGGAAACACAGCTGTCTGTTCTGATACATTTGATTAAACTGCAGAATTGGGGGTCAGAGAGAGTGGGGGATGTCAGTGCCAACAGCGTGCGTGCATAGATTGGCTTTCCAAACTTCTTCCTGTGTGCAGGGAGTAGCCCAGTAATAGAACTTGCTGTGAGAGCCCTGGCATGCTTGCTGTTGGAACCACATCATTGAAACTGCTTGTCTTGGGATATTTTATTCTTGTTCGTCTTGTCTGCGACTCTCCTCACTGTGGATACCGGCCAAGAAGAGTAACATGAATTCATCATGGTTGTAAGCTTCCCAGGGTAGAAACTTTGCTTTTGTATTGTGGTAGGGAATTCTAGGGGCAGATGTCCTGGTAATGCTCCCATGAAAGAGGTGAAGTTTGCCTACCGCCAAGTCAAATTTAAGGTGCCAAACGTCTGGCTGACATCTAAAATCTTTCAAGAAAAGCCACCAACAATAGCTTTGGAGCCACCCTGCTTTTTGCTAGAATTATTCTGCTGCATATAGAGTTGTATGTTTTTGTTTCAGCCTGAGTTAAAGCACATACACTTTCCCATTAGTGCTGACTGTAGCCTAGCACATCTGGAAGGAGCAAAAGCTGTAGTGTATTCTATAGAGCAGCAATGCCCCCTCCTGTCAGCTTTGCTGGGGTGTTTGATCATTACTGTAGTTAGTGCAAAGGAAGTTCACACTCTCCCTCATCACCACATCCTCACCACTGGTCTTTTGCACACATCACAGTCGTCGGCAAATGTGCCGTTCTATATAGTCCGTAAAAAAGAAAATCAAATTTAATATTTAAGGTTGCCATTCTTCTTAAATGACACAGTTAGCTCCATTTATCTCTGTGACTGTGGAGGTGGCCACATCCTCTATAAGGACTGCATGAGTTGTCTAGTGTTATACACTTAAATAGCAACACATTTCACCATTTCCATCAAGGTTCTAGTGTCTGAACAAAATCTGTCGCACATCTTCCTACCTTTACAAGCTCCATTGATCTTATATAGTAGGACAAAGACCATAGCATCATTTATAAAAACTAATGTGGCAGACCATGTCTTCATGTTTCAGTAACTTGCCAAGAAGGAACTGATAAGACCCTTAGCTAAAACTAGTTAAAGGCCCAAGCATCTCCCCCCTACTTGCTCTGCATCTTCTTTCTTACAAGGCCTGCCTCATGTCCCTGGATCCCTTGTGGTCTGCACACAAGAGTTCTTGGGCAAGGCTTGGAAACACATTGCAGTAGGTTGTTATGGTTTCTCAGGGCACCTGGTCCAAGTCAGACTTTCTGTGGATTCACCATCAGTCATAATTTTGGAAGTTTACATGTTTGTAACAAAGTCTGAAACTAGTTAAAGCTCTTTTTGTATGAATAGAAGTACGGCAATTCCCAAACTATCACTTGAGTGTGTGCATGCGTGTGCACTTAGCTTTGAGTGGTGTGTGTGTGTGTGTGTGTGTGTGTGTGTGTGTGTGAATGTCTTATTTTGGGGTTCTTTTCTGATTTCTGGGTATCCAAACAAATATAATGACAGCATTCTACCGCTCAAATCACATCTCCAGTCCTCTGTGTGAAAGTCAGCTGTAGCTCAGTATTTAGAAATCAAAGGAAAATCCTAAAAATACTTATTTAGGGTCATACGAAGACAGTGGGTGTGAAAACTCTGCACGAGGAGAGCAGGTCACATGATGATTCTGTGTCCTTGCTATGGTGGTGATAAGAAGGGCCAGATTGACCCTAACCAGCCTTGTTCAATGAGTTAGTATGTTCTTTCAGTTGTCATGATCGATGAAGTTCGTCAAAGTCTTGCTTTAGGTAGGATTCCTACTGCTCTGATAAACACCATGACAAAAAGCAACTTGAGAAGAAAAGGATTTAGTTCAATTTACAACTCTTAGGCCCCACTTCAACATCCAGGGGAGTCAGAGCAAGAACTCAAGGCAGGGACCTCGAGGCAGGAGCTTACACAGAAGCTTTGGGGGAGGGCTGCTTACCGGCTTGCTCCTCCTGGTGACTTGCTTAGCATGTCTTCTTATATCACCCAGGACCACCATCCCAGGGGTGGCACTGCCCACAGTGAGCTGGGCTCTTCTACATCAAAATCACCAATCAGGGAAATGAACCACTGGCTGGTTCACAGGCCAGTCTGGTGGAGAAGTGTCTCAACTAAACTCCCCTTCTTCTAAACACACAAGTCTCCAAATCACCTCAAAATGTCTCTTTGAGTGTGTTAGAATGTGCTGTGTGTGGAAGTCAGAGTGTGGGGCATGGTTAGACTTCCTAGTTTCTATTTGTAGGGTCCTTTGGGACTTCTACAACAAGAGTAAATCTTAGTGTCTGTCAAAGGGTCAAACTGAAATGGAAGCAGGTAGAAGTGATGAAGTATTGGAACCTGGACTTCAAAGGTTTTCCCTCTATTTCATCCTTGCTGGGATGACTCTAGCCTAGACATGAAGCAGTAAAGCACTCTTTAGGCTCACTGCTACCCATGACTCTTCTTGGTGGAGCAGGACCTGGGGAGGAGGCTTTTACTCTTGAAATGCATGTGTTCTGAGCCCACTGATGTTTCAGCTGCAAGTCCAGCTGGCTAAAGGATCGTCAATCCTGTCAAATGTTCCCTCGGGGTCTTCCAACTAGTACTCTATTGCAAACAATAACCTATTCTTTTCTTTAGCATCTGGGCACAGAGCTTACTAAGATGCTTTGCAAACTGAAACTTTGCCCAGAAAGTTACAATTTTTTTTATGACTCATGATGAGGCTGAACCTAAAGTTGAATCTGTAAGCGAACAAGGTCAATAAATATTTAAACATTTCCCTTACTCCCGAAGAATGCTGCCCTTAGAAGAGAGAAACCTTTAGCTTGCTCTATTTTTAGAGTTCCCTGTGGCAGAAGTTAAACAAGGAGTTTCCCCTACTGTGGCCAGCATTCTGGGACAGCACTCAAGCAACCTCATGTTGAACACGAGGAACAAGTGATACAAGGAATGCTTTGCTATGAATGGAGTGTGTATATCCCTCACTTGTGTCTATTTGACAACACCAAAACCCAACGGAAGTCTCCCAGCTAACCGTGATGCCTGCACTTAAACTTTGTTTATGAATGGAGTGTGTATATCCCTCACTTGTGTCTATTTGACAACACCAAAACCCAACGGAAGTCTCCCAGCTAACCGTGATGCCTGCACTTAAACTTTGTTTATGAATGGAGTGTGTATATCCCTCGCTTATGTCTATTTGACAACACCAAAATCAAACGGAAATCTCCCAGCTAACTGTGATGCACGCACTTAAACACATCCTTTTCCTTATTCTTTCTGTGTGTTTTTTCTTGTAGTCTCGGTGCAAGAAATCTGGAACTTCTGTGATTATAGCAATCAAAGTCATAAGTATATGCAAGATGCCCACCCACCTCTGCAGTCAACTCACACAGGTGAAACAGCAGCACTTCTCACTCATTAAATGTAGACCATGTGTAGTGAGTTCCTTCCATAAAGCACAGAATGGGAAGGGTGTGAAGACTAGTTGGACCATGAAGAGTCCTGGGAAGTGTTTCCTCAACCCAGCGCTCCAACTTCACACCAACAGTGCCCAAGTCCACTAGAAGCATGCATTCTTGGTGTGCTCCAACTTCACACCAACAGTGCCCAAGTCCACTAGAAGCATGCATTCTTGGTNTATGAATGGAGTGTGTATATCCCTCACTTGTGTCTATTTGACAACACCAAAACCCAACGGAAGTCTCCCAGCTAACCGTGATGCCTGCACTTAAACTTTGTTTATGAATGGAGTGTGTATATCCCTCGCTTATGTCTATTTGACAACACCAAAATCAAACGGAAATCTCCCAGCTAACTGTGATGCACGCACTTAAACACATCCTTTTCCTTATTCTTTCTGTGTGTTTTTTCTTGTAGTCTCGGTGCAAGAAATCTGGAACTTCTGTGATTATAGCAATCAAAGTCATAAGTATATGCAAGATGCCCACCCACCTCTGCAGTCAACTCACACAGGTGAAACAGCAGCACTTCTCACTCATTAAATGTAGACCATGTGTAGTGAGTTCCTTCCATAAAGCACAGAATGGGAAGGGTGTGAAGACTAGTTGGACCATGAAGAGTCCTGGGAAGTGTTTCCTCAACCCAGCGCTCCAACTTCACACCAACAGTGCCCAAGTCCACTAGAAGCATGCATTCTTGGTGTGCTCCAACTTCACACCAACAGTGCCCAAGTCCACTAGAAGCATGCATTCTTGGTGTGCTCCAACTTCACACCAACAGTGCCCAAGTCCACTAGAAGCATGCATTCTTGGTGTGCTCCAACTTCACACCAACAGTGCCCAAGTCCACTAGAAGCATGCATTCTTGGTGTGCTCCAACTTCACACCAACAGTGCCCAAGCATGCTAGAAACATGCATTCTTGGTGTGCTGTTTTATGGCAATGATGGTCTCCTCTGAAAGTATTTTCATTGTCCCTATGTAATAATGAATAAAACAATACAAATACAAACTGAGGGACATTCTACAAAATACTCCTTAGAACTATCATTAAAAAAAAAAAAACAAAACAAGGAGAAATTGCCCTAGATAAAAGGATCCTAAAGAGAAATCATGACTGATTTCTTACAATAAGAGCAAAGAGGACATTAGGTAAAATTTAAAATGCATATACATACATACATACATACATACATACATGCATGAGTAAAGTAGTTACTTTAGTGACTAAAAATGTGTCAATATTGGTTCATTAGTTATTTGAAATGTGCCACAGTAATAAAGAGTCTTATTAAATGAACCCATGTAAGAAAACAAAATATGTTATATGTTTTTAAATTGTGGATCCTTGATCTTATACAGGTTCATAAACATTATATGTGTACATATGACATGAAGACAGAAACATAACTGCCTAGAGAAAGAGAAGGGACTGAGGTATGGAGGGGAAAGAAAAAAGGTATCAGAATATGTCTAATATGTAAATATATTTCTCTAAAAATGTCTATGTGAAAAGACAGTTTCATGTACAATAACTACATATAATGAAACTTTTATAAATTTTTATTTTATTTTCTGTGTATGCCTGCATACCACCTGTGTGCTTGTTGGCCGTGGAGGTCAGAAGGCATTGGATCTCCTCGAACTGGAGATTGTAAATGGAGGTTTTTCTGTCCCTCTCCATCCTGCAGTCACTTCTAAATAATCATTCAGAAGCTTAATATTTATTAAAAACTATTTGGCCTATAGCTAAGGCTTATTACTCACCAGCTCTTATAACTTATATTAACACATTTCTATTAATCCACATTTTACCATGACACTCATGGCTTTACCTGTGCTCTAGCATGTTGATTCTCCAGCAGTTCACTGGCATCTCCTCAACTCCACCCTTCTCCTCTCTGTATCTCTGTTTGACTTTCCCACCTAGCTGTATCTGCCTTGCTAAAGGCTAATTCAGCTTTTATTATCAACTAATAAGAGCAACATATATTGACAGCATACAGAGGGTTATCCCACAGCAGGAGTTACAGATGGTTGTGAGCTATCACGTGGGTTCTGGGAATCAAACCCTGGCACTCTGGACAAGCAATCCGAACTGAGCATCTCTTCAGTCTCCCACAATGAAACTTTCACAAAAAATTAAAAAGCTAATAATAGAGAAAACTGGCTATGTGATTAGAGATCTATGAGAACTCTCTCTGCTATCTTTGCAATATTTATTTTAGGAACATCTAAACCACTCTAAAGAGTTTGTTTTCTTAAAGTATCAGAGGAGAAAGAAAAGTAACACACTGACTTAAGCATCTATTGATTTTGGTTCCTCTGTAGCAACACATTTGTTTGGTTTATTTCCCAAATATGATAATTTCATTAGGGTCCGAAGAGAAAAAAATGCATATTCATTCATTCTTTCAAAAAGCAAATATTTATAAGCAATAATAGCTAACCTTTATCAAATGTTTATTATTACCAGATAATGTGGCTTGGGTTTTGGCGTACATCATCTCATCAGTGCATACAACATCATGAGCCATTATTAACCCTGCTTGTCTTCATTGTCTTTAGTTTGTAGATGGAGAAACTGAAGCTTACAGGGCAGCTAAGTGTCTTGTCAAAGGTCATTTTCAAAGCTGAGGTATGGCTATAAATGACATGTCTCTCCTCTTTAGTTTTTGTTTATTTTTAATTTTTTTTAAAAGATTGAAACCAGGACCCCATTGAATGCTGAGCAAGCTTTGCTATAAAACTCCACCTACAACCCTGTGCTGTTAGATTCCTTATCTGACAAGAATGAGTTCAGCTGCACAGAACCGAAAAGGAGGTACAGTGACTATACTGAAAAGTTTTATTCCTCATATGAAAAGACAGGAGCTTGTATGGTCTAGCTAGGACATGGGAGATACCTCTGCGCCATTGTGACTTCACGTTTGATGTCTACAGCTTTGAGGAGGAAGGACTTATATTGGTTCAGAGTTGCAGAGCTTTCAGTCCATAGTTTTTGGTTGTTGACTATGGGCTTGGAGAGAGTCTGGACCAGATGTCATAGCAACAAAAAGTTCCCCACTTCTTAGCAATGGGAACCAGACAGAAAGAAATGACTTGTGGCAGATAGAAGTTTCAAAGGCATTCTCTCAGTGAGCTATTCCCTGCAATGAGACTCTACTTTATAGTGATATTTTATTTATATTTTAATAAATAAAGTTTTCCTGAAGATTAGAGGGCAAAACTAATCCGCTAGAGGCCAGGCAGTGCTAGCACACACCTTTAATCCCAGGATTTGGGAGACAGGCAGATGGATCTCTGTGAGTTCAAAGACACCCTGGGCTACACAAATTCAATACAGAAATAGATCCAGGTGGTGGTAGTTCACACTTTTAATCCCAGTACTAGAGAGACATACACCTTTAAAGGGGGGTATGAGGGAGGAGATGCAGGCTCAGGGCTGCAGACCCTCAGCCTTTGCAGAGGTAAGACTTCCCTAGTGTTTTGGCTGTTTTGCTTTTCTGATCTACAACTTGAACTCGATATCTGTCTCTGAGTTTTTGCAGGGTCCCTCTGCAGACCCCACTGAAGAATTGAGCCAGCTGCCAGAGACTGACCATGTCTGAGGAGGGGAAGTGCTCTGCTAGCTAAGCAACCCTCAGCTTTTGGAGACAATCAGAAGCAGCAGGGAGCTGAGTCAAAGTAGGAACTTGTTTATTTCCTTATAGCATGCAACTTATAAAGCAAAATCCTACAAATCCCAGAAGAAGTGGAAGGGAGGTTAGCCAATCATATCAGCAGTCATGTTTGCATGAGCTGCAGCTCCCATAGCTTCTAACGGAGATCACCAGGACAACAGGCACTTTATTCTTTACCCATCTTTAACTCCAATTGTCTTTTTTTGTAAACAAGTCAGGTCTCCTCCCCCCTTGCTCCCTTTCAGCGCCATCTTGGCTGGGAATAATTTTTGTGGGCTTTGTAATGTCACTGCTTTTTGAATTCTGCACCTTTTTCTCGCTGCTACACATTTGGCATAGCTGTCATGCTTTTGGCCCCAACTGTGCCTTTTTCTAATTGTCACTGTTTTTGCTGCTAACTTGGCCACTGCAGCCTTCTATATGCTTGATTCAGCCCACCAATTTCTATTATTGATACTACATCTGGCACCCAACGTTTGGGGATACGAATTCATGAAAAAGCCCGTGGTTTTACAGCCACCAGCCTAGGCGGGAGCTACACGCAACTGGATTCACCATTCATTAGGCTGCGTTTTTCTTTTTTCACTTACAGCGGGCTCTCCATGAGACCCCCTTCTCAGGCTTCTTCTAAACTAGGTAGCTGCCTTGAAATCAAGTCAGGCTTTTACTGTTTTATGCAACGGTAATAAACCTCAATCTTCATTGGCATCATTGGCAGATTTGGTAAGACAATTGGGAATTCTTAAAGGAAGGAATTATTTAAAAGAGCATTTTTTCAACATTAAAAATGGGAAAAATCTTTATAATGGAGGATTTGGATCTCTGTATGATGATATGCTAGACAGTTTGAAAGTGGAATGATTAAGTGAGAGGATAAATAATTTAGATGGGATTTATGTATTATCAGTTGTAAACATTATCAGCATTATCATTTTTGTTTTATCACTAAAAAGTTGGTTAATCTGACTGCTAAGCTTAATAAAACAGATCACAGAGATAATCAAATGCAGAGAGGAATTTAATGAAAAGTCAATTTTAGCATTGCATTATAAGGTCACAGAGGAACATCCTAAGGTATTCAAACAACCAATCTTAATATATCCAGTAACCATACAGAATTTGCCAAATGATAGCATAAAAACTGAATGGACTTCTGTGTCAATGTTAGATTTAAGGGGATTCAAGGAAGTTGTAGTCTCATATGCCATATATTCACCTTTTGTTAGCAGATGTTAAACTTGTGGTCAGTTTGAAATAGAATTATCCCTAAAGACTGGAGAGAATTGGTTAAAGCATTTTTAGCTTTTGGTCCACAATTACAGTGGAGTATGTGGTTCAGAGAAGAGGCTAAGATTATTGAACAATGAAGTAAAGCTAGAGGTATGGAAATTTCCCATTTCAACTTCTCAGAGAAGCAGATTATACTGCTATAGAAAAACAGTTCCTATTAGATGGTCACATCCTGGCTTTATGCCATGCAGCAGCTTTGAATGCTTTGGACAGAAATGAAGAAGTAGGAAAGAAGATCAAATCATTTACTAAAGTGATACAGGGCTTGAAAGAAACTTTCTCAAATTTCTTACAAAGATTGACATCAGCAGTAAATAGAATGACACCAAATTCAGAAGCTAGACAAATAATAATTGAATCGCTGTCATTTTAGAATGCCAATTCTCTATGCAAAAGGACAATTAGACCTTTAAAGGCAAGGTCAGAACTTTTGGAAGAATACATCTGAGGTACAATTAATATAGAATCTTATGACTATGATGATGCATGAATGGGAGAGGTGATTTCCAGAGGTTTGAGGAAAAATTGAAATGTCAAATGTTATAATTGTCACAAACAAAATCACCCTAAAAGGGACTGTAGACATAGCATTCCTAAAAACAATGTTATCCTAAGAATAATTCATTCAGAATATCCCTTCCTTCTGGATTATGCAGAAGGTGTAGCTAAGGCAGGCACTGGACTAATTAATGTAGGTCAATGAGGAATATTTAAGGTAATTTTTTGCCATCGGAAAACTCCATGAGGGACCTCTTATAGATCCTTATGTTTCCTGCCATTTGTAGAGGAAACTCCTTCTCAGAGCAGCTAAAGGACCTAATGCCTATTGTAAGACACAATACTGCTCTGGATAAAAGAACAGCTATAGAAAAGATAAAGGAGAATTCAGGAGAAACCTTAAGGCAGATATTTTGCCAAATTTCTGTAAATGAACAAAGACCAAAATTAAAAATACAAATAAATGATTGAAGATCTGGTAGACACAGTTGCAGGTGCAGCAATACTTTCTTCAGAATCTAGGCATCCCAATTTGATGGGGAAGCTCAGCCAATCACATCTGGCTTGGGTGTGGCCACCTGGAGCCAGGTAGGTAAATGGGGGAGATAGGTGTGCAAGCTCTCTACGTGGTGCTTGCCTGAGCCATTTGGACACTGGAACTTTTACTCCAGTCATGTGAGTTTCCTAATTTTCAATTATTAAATTATATCTGTTGTTTTGAGCTGGTCTGTTTATTTTAGCCTACCTATTGGATATGCCTTCACTTACACTTGGCACCCGACCACGTGAGGCTACTAGAGCCCTTTATGGCTCTGGCCAGTTGTGGCCCCGTCGCATTCATTTGGGCATAGATACCCGCATCTTCGCACACCCG